>BPLR01020244.1:0-201419 GCA_021605095.1 Caerostris extrusa | reverse complement strand
GCCACGCATTACCCGCTAATAGTGCAATATAATTCTGTTGTTGTTCTAATGCAGCTAACAAAAGAGCGACAGTTAATCTTTATGTCATAATCGTCAATAAGGTTGCACCGCTGTTACTCATTTAGATCAATTACCCAGGAGGCATGTGTAGCTTCTGAAGACATACTATGGATGCGAGTAACACTACCCTACACAACGATGTAATATCCTATTAGGTTGAGACATACGGTTTAAAGTAGATTCCAAACTACCATGAACATCCATGGCACCGCTGGACTGAATTTGAAAACATGTGGAGGTCGAGCACTCAGCTGCTGGCCATCAGAGACCCCCCCCTAATTACGAAAATTATTTTAAAACTTGTAAAAAAACAATTTTTAACTTATGAGAGTGATGATTTTGAATTAGAAGCATTTATTAAGTTGCCTCCGTTTAAACTTCAGTTATCTTGATACTTTGAGTGGGAACAAAAATGGGCTGGATCTAAATGAAGAGGATTTTATATGCCAGATGTCCCCTTAAAATATGCATGCATCCTCATTCTCGTTTCGCCTTTGGGTGGAAGTTAGCGTCTGTGACCAAGATTACTGAAAGCGTCCTCCATTCGGAAGGAATCGGTCGACTGAACAGGAGACTCTTTTTCCAGTTGCAGTAACGATTCTCCTGGACGCCGGCCGATATTTATTTGAACGAAACCGAAGAAGAGGGGAGAATGGTAGATGCTAACCCTCGGCTGCCGTTTGATTCTCCCCCAAGTGAAATAAAAGTGGAAGGAATAAAGCTGCCAAATTTCCTTTATCGTATTGGACGGCAGAGTGTGAATGCACTTATTTAAAGAGCACTTGCAGCAACAAAATACAAAAAATGTTTTTGGGTCTTAGAAGCTAAGGAATAAACTTCAAAAAGATAATATTCTACATAGAATTAAGTGACTTTAAATAAAGTCTAAAGCACCGAAATTCCTATTTAATAATATGCTTTCTTTTCTTTTCTTCTTCTGAAGTTATACTTAAAAGTAACAAACTAACTAAATTTATAAAACAAAATAAATCACATTAAATCATAAACGTTATTTTTATGTAACATAAAAATAAGCATATCGACCGTTTTTTATCTTACTTAATTCTGATATCTGAAATGTTTGTATACAAATGACGGAAGAATTTAAAAGTCGATTATATAAAGAGAAAAGCACAACCATTCATGGCCCAATGTAACAAACGTATGCACGTTAGCGTTAGTATTGATTCACCGCTAATAGTGTGCAATATAATTCTGCTGTTGTTGTTCTAATGCAGCTAGCAATAAGGTAGGGCTGCACCACTGCTACTCATTTAGCACTACAAAAGGGGTACGTTTAGCTAGAAGATATGCTATGGACGCGAGTAACATTACCCCCTCCCCCACATCGCTCTATGATCATTTTAGGCTAAGACCTACGGTTTAAAATAGATTCCGAACCACTACAAGCATCCATAGCACCGCCGAGACTCGAGCTTGATACCTGTATAACCGAGCGCTAGCCTTTCGGCCATCAGGCCCCCATAATCGAATTATGAAAATTATTTCAAAACTTTTTTTTTTTGTTCTAATGCAGTTGGCAAACACTTAGAGAGTTGTATTGGATGCCTTAAGGTAAACGTTGCACCGACTTTACTCCCTTCGCACTACCCAGGAGATACGTTGTAGCTTGAAGATGAGCTACGGAAGCGGAGTAATAATATCCCCGCAATGCTCATGTTAGCACGGGACCTACGGTATAAAGAGGATTCCGAATCACTACAAATATTCATGGCACAGACGGGACTCGAAATCGAAACTAGTGGTATGAGGCACCAGAGCGCTAGCCACTGGGCCATTCAGGCCCATTTCAAAACTTTATCAAAAACTGAATTTTTAACTTACGAAAGTGATGAATTTGAATTATTAGAAGCGTTTATTAAGCTGCCTCCATTTACATTTCAGTTATCTCGATACTTTGAGTGAGAACAAAAATGGGCCTGGATCGAAACCAAGAAGATTTAATCTGCAGATGTCCCCTTAAAATATGCACGCATTCTCATTCTCGTTTCGCTCCTTTATTGCGGAAGTTAGCGTCTGTGACCGAGATTATTTCTCTAAAACATTTGGAAGGAGTCCATTGCAGATTGAACTGGAGACTCTTTTCCAGTTGCAGTAACGATTCTCCTGGACGCCGGCCGATATTTATTTGTACGAAACCGTAGAAGGGGGGAATGGTAGAAGCCTCCCCTGGGCTGCCGTTTGATTCTCCCCAAGTGAAATAAAAGTGCGAGGAATAAAGCTGTCAAATTTCCTTTATCGTATTGGACGGCGGAGCGTAAATGCACTTATTTAAAGAGCTCTTTCAGCAACAGAATACAAAAAGGATTTTTTTTGCGGGTCTTAGAAGCTAAGGATAAACTTCAAAAAGCTACTATTCAACATAGAATTAAATGATTTTGAATGAAGTCTAAACCACTGAAATTACTATTTAATATCATACTTTCTTTTTCTTTAAAGATAAACTAAGTTATAGTTAACAGTTGGGGTTTGAATGGCCGAGTAGCTAGCGCTCTGGCGCTCGGTACCACAGGTTTCGAGTTCGAGCCCCGGTGGTGCCATGGATGTTTGTAGAGGTTCAGAATCCACTTTAAATCGTAGGTCCCGGTCTATCATAACTGTAGAAGCGTTGGCGTTTAGCTGCCAGCTCTACCCCGTAAAAACTAGCTGGCAATTCTACCCCGTCTGTCATCTCGAAAAAACGGTCTCGGCCCACAGGGGCTGTCGCGCCAATGGTAATGATAATAGTTAACAAACTAACGAAATTTATGAAATAAAATTAATACAGGGTGATTATAATTAAAAGTTCCACTTTCAATTGCTGTAAAAAAAAAAGCAGCACTCATCACAGTGAATTCAAATTTGAACTGAAGATACTTGCAGAAGGTTGAAACGGTATGGCATCAAAAAAGTTCCACTGAATTTTCCCATCCAATTTGGTATGACCTTGCCGTGGTGGATGGGCTTTCCGATAACAGTGTCACAACTGTTGAATGACTTGGAAGTCATTTTTTCCGTCAAAAAACCGATACAATTAAGTATATTGAACACTACAGTTGGTTTCATGTGCAACTCCTGCCAAATACGTTGCAATTTCGATTCAAAATATCACTGACAGCCGAATTTCCTTTATTTATGCCACTTACAGCGCCATCTATTAATACATTTTGGAACTTTTTTTTATGTCGTACCGTTTCTCCTTTCTTCAAGTATCTTCAGTTCAAATTTGAACTCATTGTAGCGAGTGGTTCTTTTTTACAGCATTTTGAAAGTGGGACTTTAATTATAATCACCCTGTACATAAATGCTATTTTTTTGTAACATAACATTAACATATCGACCATTTTTTTTATCTTATTTAATTCTGCAGTTTTTTACTACATATATCAGCAACATTTGTAAACAAATGACGAAAGAATTTAAAAATTAATTATATTAACTGAAAAAAAGAGCAACCATTCTTGGCCGAGTGTAACTAACTCGTGCACGTTAGGGTTAGTATAGATTTTCCGCTAATAGTGCGCAGTAAAATGAAAATGACGATTTGATGTAGCTGTTACGATAGCATGTAAAATGTTTTGTATAGACAGTCAACATTACAGTTTTTAGTATTACTTTTCATGTTATAATAGATTACATTTTTTTTTATTTATTTATTTGGCATGCAATTATTGAAGAGTTTACCATTAGAAATTCACTTAGTTAAGAATTTTCGTCTCAAAGCTTTAGGACTAATCGTGGTTTCCGGCGTGGTATATAATATGCAAAGGATAACTCTGTTGTGTGAAAGATAGATGAAAAATAAATAACATTTATTTTCAAAGACTATCCATTCGTCAATTAAATCATTTTACTTGAAAATAAATCTCGAATCCACTTTAAACCGTAAGTCCCAGTCGAATGGGATCGTAGAGCGTTGTGGGAGTAGTGTTACTCGCGCCCGTAGCATATCTTCAAGCCACACGTGCCACCTGGATAGTGCTAAATGAGTAACATCGGTGCAGCTCGCTTATGGCATAAACATTAACTGTATCTGTATTGCCAGGCTGCATTAGAATTACTACTACTACTATACCACTCCACATCACTGTGCCTGCCCCTTTACAGTTTAGAAATGATGTGGGTGATGTGTCTGATTAAGCTCTGTGACGCCCTATGGTCTTATGAGACCGGAACCTATGGCGTAAAGTGGATTCCGAACCACTACAAACATCCATGACACCGCCAGGTTTCAAACCAGAAACCTGTGGTATCGAACGCCAGAGCGCTAGCCACTCGGCAATCTGGCCTCTCCTATTATCTAATATATATATATATATATATATATATAAAATCTAACACATATATATAGCATTACATAAAATACTAATTCAAATGTTTCGAACCCTTCCGAAATGTGTTTATTAGAGAAAATATTTTATCCATCTAACGCTGGATTAAAACAACAACTTTAATTTAAAAGGGATTAATAATTAAAAATTTATATCAATAAAGGTATTTTTTTGCATAGTAAAATAACAGATACGGAATGATTTGAGAAATTATCGATGAATTAAATATCTTAATCCAGAAAGAGTTTTAATTTTTGTCCAACATCTATTTTAAAAATTGTATTATGGAGAGAATTTTAAGAATTATTAATTCAAGAATTATAGATTCACATTGAATTGCTGACTACGAAAGTATAAAAAATTTCCATCTCAATATACAGTGAGTGTAAAAAGTATTCGTACAGTACGACAATTGTTGTAAAAGAGATCCATTCATAAAAATTATAAACATAAATTCCATTTTAATTAATTATAAATATATAATAGAATATATTTTCACTAGTTTCATGTGAAATTGACACAAAAATAATTTTATACATGAATAAATATTTACAAAACTGAAACAATCAAACATCTTGTGGTGTAAAAAGTATTCGTACATCAGGCATATATTGGCCAATACAATCATAATATTTCAGCTAATACCTTGTAGGATATCCTTTAGCTCGAATAACTGCCTTGAGTCTCTTTGGCATCGATTCCACCAATTTTGCTGTTATTGAGCTAGATATGGCGCCCCATTCTTGATTAAGAGCTGATTCCAAATCATTTTTATTAGAAATATGTCTGGATCTAATATTTTTATCACGAATGTCCCATAAATTCTCGATGGGGTTGTGGTCCGGCGATTGAGGAGGAAATTTCATGAACTTTGGGGTATTATATAGTATCCAGAGCCTTGTGTTTCGGGCTGTGTGCTTGGGGTCGTTATCATGCATGAAAAGTAATCACCATTCAAGCCCATTTTTGTTGCACTAGGTCTTAAATTATTTTTTAAAATGTCAATATAAAGTTGATGATTCATAATGCCTTTAATAAAGACTAATTTGCCCACCACAGAAGCACTTATACAATCCCAAACAAGCAAACTTCCACCCCCATGTTTCACTGTTGGGACTAAATTCTTAGGATGCATTTCTGTACTGCGCTTTCTCCATACTATTTGTCTCCCGTCCGATCCAAATATGCTGTACTTACTTTCGTCTGTAAAGATAATCTTTTTCCAGAAATCTGGACTTTCATTAACGTATTGCTTGGCGAAAGACAATCGCAGCTTCCGATTCTTTTCACTAACAAAGAATTTTCGTCTCGCAACACGGCCATGGAAACCTTCATTTCTGCATGCATTTCGAACAGTACTTGCGGAGACTGCTGTTCCCATGTTCTTTAGTTCTGATGTTAATGTAGGAGCACTTATTTTGGGATCCTTCTTTAATGAACGTACCAGAAACCGTCTGTCAGATGATGTCAATAGACATGGTCGCCCAGTACGAGAACTGTTTTGAACCTTTACAGTGGCAATAAACATTTTTATGATTGACTGCACAGTTGAACGGGGTCTATCGACCAGATCAGAAATCTTGTTGTACGATTTACCATTTTTACGGAGCTTTAAAATCAGTTCTCTTTCGAAACACTTGTCTCTTTACTTTTACGACCCATTACAGAATTTCTAGTTTCTCACTACATTAAAATTTCCACTGAAGAACCTTTTAAGTAACTTACAAGATGACGTGAATTAACTACATCATAATGGCTAAACTAATCACAAAATAACTAAAAAAATTTGCATTACTTTTTAGTGTATGAATATTTTTACACCACAAGATGTTGGATTGTTTCAGTTTTGTAAATATTTATTCATGTATAAAATTATTTTTGTGTCAATTTCACATGAAACTAGTGAAAATATGTTCTATTATATATTTATAATTAATTAAAATGGAATTTATGTTTATAATTTTTATGAACAGATCTCTTTAAATCAATTGTCGTACTGTATGAATACTTTTTTACACTCACTGTACTATGAATAACTCTAGAAAATCAATTAGTAAAAATTAAAATATCGATTTTTTAAGATTTTTTAAAAAATTTGTCATAAGGAAATATTTGCATTTATTAATTGAGAATTCGACTGTCTTTATGTTTCAACCTATTCATTTAGTTTTTGTCAGAATTGCTATAAAAACCCGATTTTTTTATTAAAAAGAATAATACTATAGATAATAAGTAAAAGAAGAATAATAATAAATAGAAGAGAATAATGATATAAATATCATTATCTAATTTCGTAGTAATCTGAAAAAGAATAAGAAATACAAAAATGTTTTAATTAACTCATTTAATATATTCATTTAGGCGTGTGTGTGTGTGTGTGTGTGTGTGTGTGAACGATACTGATTTGGAAATTAGTTACCAAAAATAATGTTTTCCTTCATTGTCTCAAAATAATTTTTCTTTTTAATTCTTTCTAAATCTCAACTTTTTTTTTTTTTTTTTTTTGCTTTTTGTAAGCAAAACAAAACAAAAAGGATAGACATTATAAAGTATATTCTTTAATTCGAAATTGGCAACTATTTAATTACAATTATTCATTAGAAACAAAATATCTATAATATAAAGTTTTTTTTTATTAAAGTTTGTCCATGAATCTCCTATATTTGTTGGCCATCTTGTATGGATAATATATTAGTGAGTGAATAATAACTTGTACGAGGATTTTAGGTATCATTTCAAGTATTTTATGTGTCTTGTTGAAAGCTGAAACCCATCCAGATAATCGGACTATCGATCTTAGACATTTTGATGATATGGCCCCTAATTTATACGCTTTTTTAAAGTCCCGTCCACACTTGAGAGCGAATGGTGTCCAGTTCTCTTGTTGCAAGCAAGCAATTGGCCCTCAATTGGCAAATCGCACATATCCGCACAGAACTGACTCCATACGGAGCGACTTTTTGCATACTCCGATTCACAAAATGTTGACGTGCGTCGTCAAATGCAAATGTCACACAAAAATGTATTTCGAGTTCCGTCCACAAATGAGAGAACCATGTTTTATGTGTTGCTCAGTCGTTGCTATATGTTGTGTGGAAGCAACTAAACGTATACTGTAACATATCCCAAGATAGCAATTGAATTCTTATCCTATTGCCAGCCAGCTAAGACACATTACCACTAAGTCACAAATGGACTCATACAATAAATGTACAATTATTTAATTCTAATTAATAATCTACGGAGAATTTATTACTATTTATTCTTATAACATTCTTTCTTCCATTGGCGCAACAGCTCCATGGTCACCCCTGGCCTTTTTTATAAAGTAGGTTGTCAGCCCTATGCCCAACGCTTCAGACCAGACCATATTAGACCAGAATGTACTGTTTAAAGTGGATTTCCGAACGATTACAAACATCCATGGCACCGCCGGGGACTCGAACCCGAAACCTGTGGTACCGAGCACCAGAGCGCTAGCCACTCGGCCATTCAGGCCCTTGTGCAATCATAATAATAATAATTACCTGTTAACAAACTTCAATATGGAATTGAAGAAAGACATACCTTTTAAACATGCTCAAGAAAAACATTACCTTTTACGCATATATTTAAAAGTCTTTTCAGTCGTGCGTAGGAAATATATAATGATTGAAAATAAAAACAATAAATGCAAATGATTATGCCTACTGGTACAAAGTATCAAAAATAACACCAGATAACTCCTTTTAAATCAAGAAATAAATTGTTAAACATCATAATAATAATTAACTGCTAGCAAACTTCAATATGGGATTCAAGAAAAACATTCATTTTAATCATACCATAGGAAAAACATATAGCCGTGTGTCGAAAACATCTAATAACTATTAAAAATAAAAACAATAAATGCAACCGATAACGCCAATGGGAAAAAAGTATCAAAATAACACCAGGCAGGAAAGATTATTGGAATACATTTTTCTATACATAAAAACATGAATCATAATGAACATAAGAAACCATAAAGAGCTATGATTCCATTTCGAAATATTTTTCAACAATAAAAAAATATTTTTACTTAATTGAAAAATAACTAACAAATTTTTTCATTGCGTTTGATTGTATACCACGTAAAAGTAATAAATTCAACGAACAAAATTACGACTTCGAAGTATTATAGTTTTTATTTTAGGGAATATATCTCATATAAAGAGATATTTAATATTCAGACTTTTTATTTTAGACAATGCATTTGATTTAATATATATTTTCTTTCCAAACACCATTTTTTTTATCAATTAGAGAAAAAAAAATTACTTTTGAATAATAAAATGGTTTTGCTTTTTTATATCTAATTTCGCCATTCCATACGTAACTAATTTACAACGTAACGAAAATTGGGCCCAGAAAAGTACGGAATTGGGTCTTAAGGGATTATTAAAACATCTCTGAGCAATAACGTGGAAAGTTTCCTAATTGGGTTAGATAAGGACTGAAAAGAAAATCCGTAATTTTCAGAAACTGCGAAAAATAATTTTTCTTTCTTCTTTTTTGAATACATTAGATGCTGTTGGATTTTTTTTTTCTATTAGAGAAATTTTTTCATTTCGAATTTTTTTGCTTAGATTTTAGAATACAGTACCAAAAACAATTTATGAATACTTTGATTTCGATTTATAATCCTCAATACAGTTTGTTCTATTAAAATATCGACGAAAGTTAAGTAGCGGTTCTTCTGAAGAAGCTACAAGTTCAATTCTTATCAACTCAAGTGTAAAATAGATAACGGAAGGGAGATTATAAAACCAACTGCATGGATGCTTTCCTAGTTTTTCTTTACATATCAAAAGACTTTAAAACCAGCTCATGAATGGTTTCCCAGTTTACCTTTTACATAGGTTTACCTTACATAGCAAAAGACCTTATAACCGGCTACATGGATGCTTTCCTAGTTTTTCTTAAGTATCAAACGACCATAAAACCAGCTACATGGATGCTTTCCTAGTTTTTCTTAAGTATCAAACGACCATAAAACCAGCTACATGGATGCTTTCCTAGTTTTTCTTAAGTATCAAACGACCATAAAACCAGCTACATGGATGCTTTCCTAGTTTTTCATAAGTATCAAAACGACCATAAAACCAGCTACATGGATGCTTTCCTAGTTTTTCTTAAGTATCAAACGACCATAAAACCAGCTACATGGATGCTTTCCCTAGTTTTTCTTAAGTATCAAACGACCATAAAACCAGCTACATGGATGCTTTCCTAGTTTTCCATTAAGTATCAAACGACCATAAAACCAGCTACATGGATGCTTTCCTAGTTTTTCTTAAGTATCAAACGACCATAAAACCAGCGACATGGATGCTTTCCTAGTTTTTCATAAGTATCAAACGACCATAAAACCAGCTACATGGATGCTTTCCTAGTTTTTCTTAAGTATCAAACGACCATAAAACCAGCTACATGGATGCTTTCCTAGTTTTTCTTAAGTATCAAACGACCATAAAACCAGCTACATGGATGCTTTCCTAGTTTTTCTTAAGTATCAAACGACCATAAAACCAGCGACATGGATGCTTTCCTAGTTTTTCATAAGTATCAAACGACCATAAAAACCAGCTACATGGATGCTTTCCTAGTTTTTCTTAAGTATCAAACGACCATAAAAACCAGCTACATGGATGCTTTCCCTAGTTTTTCATAAGTATCAAACGACCATAAAACCAGCTACATGGATGCTTTCCTAGTTTTTCTTAAGTATCAAACGACCATAAAAACCAGCTACATGGATGCTTTCCTAGTTTTTCTTAAGTATCAAACGACCATAAAACCAGCTACATGGATGTTTTTCTTTCCTAGTTTTTCTTAAGTATCAAACGACCATAAAACCAGCTACATGGATGCTTTTCTAGTTTTTCTTAAGTATCAAACGACCATAAAAAGTTTTCCAAAACGACTACATGGATGCTTTCCTAGTTTTTCTTAAGTATCAAACGACCATAAAACCAGCTACATGGATGCTTTCCTAGTTTTTCATAAGTATCAAACGACCATAAAAACCAGCTACATGGATGCTTTCCTAGTTTTTCTTAAGTATCAAACGACCATAAAACCAGCTACATGGATGCTTTCCTAGTTTTTCTTAAGTATCAAACGACCATAAAACCAGCTACATGGATGCTTTCCTAGTTTTTCTTAAGTATCAAACGACCATAAAACCAGCGACATGGATGCTTTCCTAGTTTTTCATAAGTATCAAACGACCATAAAAACCAGCTACATGGATGCTTTCCTAGTTTTTCTTAAGTATCAAACGACCATAAAACCAGCTACATGGATGCTTTCCTAGTTTTTCATAAGTATCAAACGACCATAAAACCAGCTACATGGATGCTTTTCCTAGTTTTTCTTAAGTATCAAACGACCATAAAACCAGCTACATGGATGCTTTCCTAGTTTTTCTTAAGTATCAAACGACCATAAAACCAGCTACATGGATGCTTTCCTAGTTTTTCTTAAGTATCAAACGACCATAAAACCAGCTACATGGATGCTTTCCTAGTTTTTCATAAGTATCAAACGACCATAAAACCAGCTACATGGATGCTTTCCTAGTTTTTCATAAGTATCAAACGACCATAAAACCAGCTGGACATGGATGCTTTCCCTAGTTTTTCTTAAGTATCAAACGACCATAAAACCAGCTACATGGATGCTTTCCTAGTTTTTCTTAAGTATCAAACGACCATAAAACCAGCTACATGGATGCTTTCCTAGTTTTTCTTAAGTATCAAACGACCATAAAACCAGCTACATGGATGCTTTCCTAGTTTTTCTTAAGTATCAAAACGACCATAAAACCAGCTACATGGATGCTTTCCTAGTTTTTCATAAGTATCAAAAACGACCATAAAACCAGCTCACATGGATGCTTTCCTAGTTTTTCTTAAGTATCAAACGACCATAAAACCAGCTACATGGATGCTTTCCTAGTTTTTCTTAAGTATCAAACGACCATAAAACCAGCTACATGGATGCTTTCCTAGTTTTTCATAAGTATCAAACGACCATAAAACCAGCTACATGGATGCTTTCCTAGTTTTTCTTAAGTATCAAACGACCATAAAACCAGCTGCTTGGTTTGCTTTCCTAGTTTTTCTTAAGTATCAAACGACCATAAAACCAGCTCCATGGATGCTTTCCTAGTTTTCCTAACATATCAAAAGACCATAGAACAGTTTCATGTATGCTTTCCTGGTTTCCCCAACATATCAAAAGACCATAAAACCAGCTGCATAGATGTTTTCTTAGTTTTCCTTACATATAAAAAGACCTTTATAACCAGCTGCTTTGATGCTTTCCTAGTTTTTTCTTAAGTATCAAACGACCATAAAACCAGCTCCATGGATGCTTTCCTAGTTTTCCTAACATATCAAAAGACCATAGAACAGTTGCATGTATGCTTTCCTGGTTTCCCAACATATCAAAAGACCATAAAACCAGCTGCATAGATGTTTTCTTAGTTTTCCTTACATATAAAAAGACCTTATAACCAGCTGCTTTGATGCTTTCCTAGTTTTTCTTAAGTATCAAACGACCATAAAACCAGCTACATGGATGCTTTCCTAGTTTTCCAAACATATCAAAAGACCATAGAACAGTTGCATGTATGCTTTCCTGGTTTCCCAACATATTAAAAGACCATAAAACCAGCTGCATAGATGTTTTCTTAGTTTTCCTTACATATAAAAGACCTTAAAACAGCTCCATGGATGCTTTCCTAATTTTCCTTATACATCAAAAAGCTATAGTCGATGTTTTTACTGAGAATATATCAAAAGAACATAAAACCAGCTGCAATAATGTTTTCCTAGTTTTCCTTACATATCAAAAGACCATAGAACAGTTGCATGTATGCTTTCCTGGTTTCCAACATATCAAAAGACCATAAAACCAGCTGCATGGATGTTTTCTTAGTTTTCCTTATATATCAAAAGACCTTAAAACCGCTCCATGGATGGTTTCCTAATTTTCCTTATACATCAAAAAGCTATAGTCGATGTTTTACTGAGAATATATCAAAAGAACATAAAACCAGCTGCAATAATGTTTTCCTAGTTTTCCTTACATATCAAAAGACCTTATAACCAGCTGCTTTGATGCTTTCCTAGTTTTTCTTAAGTATCAAACGACCATAAAACCAGCTACATGGATGCTTTCCTAGTTTTCCAAACATATCAAAAGACCATAGAACAGTTGCATGTATGCTTTCCTGGTTTCCCCAACATATCAAAAGACCATAAAACCAGCTGCATGGATGTTTTCTTAGTTTTCCTTATATATCAAAAGACCTTAAAACAGCTCCATGGATGCTTTCCTAATTTTCCTATACATCAAAAAGCTATAGTCGATGTTTTACTGAGAATATCAAAAGAACATAAAACCAGCTGCAATAATGTTTTCCTAGTTTTCCTTACATATCAAAAGACCATAGAACAGTTGCATGTATGCTTTCCTGGTTTCCCCAACATATCAAAAGACCATAAAACCAGCTGCATGGATGTTTTCTTAGTTTTCCTTATATATCAAAAGACCTTAAAACAGCTCCATGGATGCTTTCCTAATTTTCCTTATACATCAAAAAGCTATAGTCGATGTTTTACTGAGAATATATCAAAAGAACATAAAACCAGCTGCAATAATGTTTTCCTAGTTTTCCTTACATATCAAAAGACCATAGAACAGTTGCATGTATGCTTTCCTGGTTTTATCAAAAAGACCATAAAACCAGCTGCATGGATGTTTTCTTAGTTTTCCTTATATATCAAAATACCTTAAAACAGCTCCATGGATGCTTTCCTAATTTTCCTTATACATCAAAAAGCTATAGTCGATGTTTTACTGAGAATATATCAAAAGAACATAAAACCAGCTGCAATAATGTTTTCCTAGTTTTCCTTACATATCAAAAGACCATAGAACAGTTGCATGTATGCTTTCCTGGTTTCCCCAACATATCAAAAGACCATAAAACCAGCTGCATGGATGTTTTCTTAGTTTTCCTTACATATAAAAAGACCTTATAACCAGCTGCTTTGATGCTTTCCTAGTTTTTCTTAAGTATCAAACGACCATAAAACCAGCTCCATGGATGCTTTCCTGGTTTTCCTAACATATCAAAAGACCATAGAACAGTTTCATGTATGCTTTCCTGGTTTCCCCAACATATCAAAAGACCATAAAACCAGCTGCATGGATGTTTTCTTAGTTTTCCTTATATATCAAAAGACCTTAAAAACAGCTCCATGGATGCTTTCCTAATTTTCCTTATACATCAAAAAGCTATAGTCGATGTTTTACTGAGAATATATCAAAAGAACATAAAACCAGCTGCAATAATGTTTTCCTAGTTTTCCTTACATATCGAAAGACCATAGTCCATGTTTCACTGAGAATATATCTAATATAATGCAATAACTGCATTGTTATTCAAACAACCAAAAAGTAGTTTGGGAATCGAGTGGATGTTTAATGTTATATTTATTAGGTTTTCTAAAAGAATATACTAGTTTCTCAAAAATTAAAGATAAGAAAGATTTGTGAAATAGCCAATACATGATAAAATTAAATACATTTTCATAAAAATCACATAGTGCACGTGAAACATAATGCTATATCAGAATGGGACATGCAAATGAGCAGTGCTGCTGCCATACGACATAGTGGTCTTAAAACAGGCTTTAAAAGTGTCTGCTGCTTCTACAAGTAGTAAAATTTGAAATTTCGAGATTGCATATGGATTTCAATACTCGACATCATTTATGTGAAGAATTACGAGAAATACTGTGGAATTCATTTCTAAGAACAGAATCAGCTTATATAAGAACAACTCATGGATAGCTCATCACCAACATTGTTGTATCTGCTTAAGAGTGATCACACTTCATATTGAAGCCGATCACATACTGAAATTAGATATTATGTTTTTTGAAATGTTTACATTTTTCGTGACAGAAAAAAAAATATTGTTTTTTTTTGGGCCGGTTTTATGATACTTCGATTAATGTTTTCACTAAGTTTAATTAAATTCTAAAAAATAGAAATTTTCCAATCATTAATTTTCTTATTTTTCTCTATGTTCTCTATTTTTCACTATACTTCTTAGTTTTTAGTTCACTAATATTTCTTAAAACAGATTGTATAATACTACGTTGTACAAAACTAATAATTATTTCTATGAAACAAAATTTAATATAGTTATTGCTAGCAAATTTATTAATAATTTATTCAAAATTAATTAACATGATATTCTTATAAATAATATTATTTCACCCATCTGTGGTTTAATTTTTTTTATCTGAAAAAGTAGCAAATAAATAGAAAACAAATATATTTAGACAATTGTAATTTACTTATATTGTAAAGAAATACCCGTTTCGTAAATTCCTTTATTTCTGCAAGTGTGATTTTTGTTACATTTGTATGCAACGTAACTCAATCTCATAAGACAAGTTATTTTGGTTATAGAGATGAAAATGTTTCTTTGCTCAGCAATGCGGAAGAACATATGTTGCATGGATATTGCGCATAAAAATGCAATACTGCATTGCATGTTACATTATTATTTGTATATGAGACTTTAAGTGGTCTTATATTGAGGAATGCAGACTGATTGGCAATCGTATTCTTCTGGTGTAGTATATGGTACATCCCCCCCCAAAAAAAAAAAGAAATACGAAAATGCAGGTAATTTCTGTTGTAACAATAATATAATATTTTCATATTTATTTTGCAGATCTTTAGGCTTGTTTGCTTCATTTCGTTAGATGGATAAAATATTTTCTCTACTAAAAACATTTCAGAGGGGTTCGAATAATTTGTATTAGTATTTTATGTAATGTTATATATATATATATATATATATGGATATTAGATTATATATATTAGATAATGTGAGAACGCTGATGGCCGAGTAGCTAGCGCTCTGGTGCTTTGTGCCACTTCCTTCGGGTTCGAGTCCCAGCGGTGCCATGGAAGTTTATAGTGGCTCGTGATACACTTTAAACTCTAGGTTCCGATCTAATAGGACTGTTGGGCGTGGAAAACTCTACACCCTAAAAGATAACGTCTCTTGTCTCGCGATCTGCCAGTAGGCAGGCAGCCTTGACTCACCATGGGGCTGTTACACCACTGATGATGATGATGATGATATATATATAAATATATATATATATATATATACATAGATAGATATGTAGAAAACATTCTGGAATAGCGATGATGTTATTTTCATGGACCAGTTCAGCAAGTTCTTAAAATTTATGTATCAACTTCAACAAAGGGCGGATGTGTAAACTTATTCTATATACTAATCTTGACGAAACGGTAATTTCCGTAATATCGTGAATCTAAACGAAAATATTTGTTTTGGATTGAACTCTCTTGTAGTTATTCTTTTTTTAGAAGTCAAACAATTTATATTTTCTAATAAAAAAATAATACATTTTTAATAAAAAAATAAAACATTTTATTAAATTTTTGTATTTTCAAATTTCGTTTAAAAAGAAATTTAACCGTGGTTCCTCCTGTTCACACTGGAAGAGCCCTCCCAACTCCTTTGGTGTTCAGGAGAATGGGAATAGCCCTGAGATTCTCACCCCAACCTGCACTCCCGCTGAGAACTGTTTAATTTGTAGTCTCTTATCCCGAGAGGAAATATATTTAGCTGAACCTGAGCATAGCCGAATATCGGGTTTTCGGCTTAGAAGGGGAGTCCTTCCACGAATCTATAATTACATGTCTTTAAATGTATTAAATATGTCTCTAATTGCATGTGTGTTGTGTTTGTGTGTGTAAATAAAGCTGTGCCTCAGGTATCTCAAACTAACCACATCCAGTTACAATCTGGTTGCCCAACCTGCACATTACAATGTGACTCCCTAACATGTAACCCGTACATACCCATTACAGAAATTAATAAATGTCAATGTCTATAATCCATTAAATTTACAATTAAAATTCCTATTTAAAAAAATTTATATCCGATGCCTGAGTATATTTGTATAATTAAAATCAAATTACTGTTAAATTTTAAACAGAACTTAATTATATAAAAAAACTGTTTTTTTATCAGAAAAAGATCAACAGCTTGTTTATTATTTACGGTTAAAAATTCTTTCAGACAGTTATTTACGGATCGAAAATAAAATAATAGCAACCATTTAATCACATAATAAATATGTGTTCATTTGATTAAAAATAATGACTTTGTATTTAAAGAGCCTTATTATTTTCTTTTATAAACTTGATTGGAATGTCCCCCTTTTTTTATGAAATAGAAACCAAAAGAAGTGTTTTATCCCTTGATGAAAAAAAAAAAATGTTTCTTTTTTTATAAAAAAAAATCTTTTTATGCCTAATTAAAACGAAATTCGTGTTTTTAAATTTTGAATGAAGGGGATTAGCATGCTTACTAAACCGACAGTGGAGAAAAAAAAAAAAAATCTGTTAAGTAGATTAAATAAATATTTAAGAAAAAAATTAAACACAATTAAATCCTAAGACGAATAAAAATTTGAATAAATATTTTTAACTAATAAATGTTACAAAATAAAATTGTTGAATTAGTTTAATTTGCCTTTTTCAGAATATATTGAAAAAACATTATGTGAATAAAACTAAAAAAAAATATATATATAAACTATTTTTGTATTTCATTTTACTAATGTATCTATTTCTTAATGTATGCACGGTCAAAAATCATATCGATACTAAAATCTATACAAAAACTGAAAAATCTAATTAATGCTACTTTATGGATTTTTGGCTCATTGAGTAAGCACGATTGATATTATGTTTATAATTATTTTTGTATACACTCCTTTCTTCTCCAAAAAACTCCTTTTAAGACAATATGCCAAAGAGGAGGGAGTCAGCTTCCCTCACTTCTTATTAGAGTAGACATTTTCTCATCTCATGGTCTATCACCAATCACAATGCAGCAACTCATGGTGTAGTCCATATTCCATCAGTAATTATTTCGATCTGTGAAGGTCGCAAAGACAATCACTAATTTCATGAGTCTCGTTATACATGACAGTGATTATCTGTTGTCATATTTGATGAAAGGTTGTTCTCATTAGTACAAAACACTAATTGCATGTAATATAAATATCCACGTTCTATCTGCTGTCAGATTTGAGTGAAAGGTTGTTCTCATTAGTACAAAACACTAATTGCATGTAATATAAATATCCACGATACCGTCTATCTGCTGTCAGATTTGAGTGAAAGGTTGTTCTCATTAGTACAAAACACTAATTGCATGTAATATAAATATCCACGATACCGCCTATCTGCTGTCAGATTTGAGTGAAAGGTTGTTCTCATTAGTACAAAACACTAATTGCATGTAATATAAATATCCACGATACCGTCTATCTGCTGTCAGATTTGAGTGAAGGTTGTTCTCATTAGTACAAAACACTAATTGCATGTAATATAAATATCCACGATACCGTCTATCTGCTGTCAGATTTGAGTGAAAGGTTGTTCTCATTAGTACAAAACACTAATTGCATGTAATATAAATATCCACGATACCGCCTATCTGCTGTCAGATTTGATTTGTTATTATGTACTTGTTAAAGAATATATATTCCTTTCTTCTGGGAACGAAATGTTACAACTGTTCTTGTGGGGAAAATGCTACAATTAAAACACAAGCAAATTTTTGAAAGACTTTTAATTTTTTTTGTATATTTCAGCGTAATTAAATAATAAATTTTATCGAAATATATATTTATTATGTTTCTTTCAATATTTATTTAGGGATAATATTTTAAGATACATATTAGTATATATTTGAATATATCATAATAACTTTTGTTACCATATTATAAGATAAACAAGTAATATAAAAATTTTTAAAGTCAATTCCTACTTATTTCTACTGGCGCCCTCTATTGGTAGATAAATGCAACTTAAATAAAAAAATTGATTAATTAAATTTAATTACTGCATTAATATTTGAAAAAACTGTATTAACATCTAGTGCCATCCACTACAAGATAAAAAAAATGCATTTGAACTTGAGTGGAGGAATAAAAAGCATTTCATTAACGATTGAGAATGTAAACAAGATATATATAGGGAGAGTGTAAGCTAATAGAAGGAATTGAATAAAACTGTTAAATGTACAGATAAAAATTTTTTTTTTTTCATTCTAATGCAGGTGGCAAACACTTAGACAATTGTCTTTGATGCGTTAAGATAGCACTGCACCGACATTACTCCCTTAGCACTATCCAGGAGGTGAGTATAGCTTGAAGATGAACTACGGACACGGAGTAACAATACCTCCGCAACGTTCTACGGTCCTATTAAGACCGGAACCTACAGTTTAAAGTGGATTCCGAACCACTACAAACATCCATGGCACCGCCGGGACTCGAACCCGAAACCCTGCAGTACCAAGCTCATAGCGCTACCCACTCGGCCATTCCGGCCCCATATAGAAAGTTGTGTTATAATATAATTACAAAAAGAACACACGTTTTCCTACGTAACCCATAAAGAAAGAGTAATAATACCATTATTTCATTACTTATTGCCTAACTGAAGATATCTTGCTTTTTCACATCTTCTGGTAACTATTTGATGGCAGACAGCGTAAAACGCCATTTGTTCCTTCCTTAGTATGAAATAAATGACATAGATGTATTTGCTTGTTCTTACAATTTTTCCAAAGACATCGACATTGTTTTTCCTCTAGAATTTTGTTCAACTCATATAGAACATTGTTGCAGATTATTAAGGAAAGATTAATTTTTTATTCATTTGAAGATTATATAAAATAAGAATGCATTTCTCATTTCTTTTTTCCTAAAAAATAATTCTGTTAAAATGAAGTTTAAAAAGTAATAAAAAGTTTTAGGACTTTTAAAAATTAATGAGAATGTACAAGCTGGCTTGCTTCCAATTTTATTAAAAACGTCCTGGTCAAATCAATAAAATCGATCAAAATTAAAATACAGAAGAAAGTTTAGAGTAACCTTACCCAATAATAAAAGCCAATATTCTTACTGATATTTAATTGAGCTGTACCAATCTCTATTCTTTTTTAAAAAGAACAAAAACGAAAAAAATTCTGGAAAAAAAAAAAAGCAATAACTTTTTTTACACTAAGAAATTTATTCCATTATTTTTGTGTATAGTACAAAATGCAATGGATAATGTTTTACAAGCTATATAAATTCATAGTGTAGATTCGTCTAATAATTCATAGTTATATAAATTATATAAACTTTTATATAAACATAGTTATATAAACGGATCCGACGGCCAAGTGATTAACGCTGTGGTGCTCAGTACCATAGGTTTGGGATTCGAGTTCCGGTGGTACCCTGAATGTTTGTAGTGGTTCAAAATCCACTTTAAACCATAAGTCTCGGTCTAATATGACTATAGAACGTTGAGCGTTGAACTGACAATCCTAGACCGTATAAAGAAACCATCGCCTGTCTCAAAATCTACTTGTAAGCAGACAACCCTGCCCCACCATAATGTTTATCATAAATGTGCCTGATGGGAGAGGGATTATCGCCCTGGCGGATTCGAGTCCCGGTGGTGGCATGGATGTTTGTAGTGGTTCCACTTTAAACAGTACATTCCGGTCTAATATGACTGCTGGGCGTAGGTCTGACAACCCTATCCCCGTAAAAACAAGTAACATATATTTAAAAAAAAAAATTAAGTCAATTCCTACTTTTTTTTTCACTATACTGCAGAAAGTCCTTTATAAATAATTTTCATTCATTTTTAAGTTTATCTGGAGCCATCTATTGGTAGATACATGCAACTTAAATGTAAAAAAAAAAACTAAAATTAATTAATTAAATTTAATTACTGAATTAATATTTGAAAAACTGTATCAACATCGATTGTCATCCACTACAAGTTCAAAAAAATGCTTTTGAACTTGAGTGGATGAATAAAAAGTATTTTATTAACGATTGAAAATTTGAACAAGATATATATAGGGATAGTGTGACCTAAAAAAGAAGGAATTGAAAAAAATCTCCTGTTTCGAAATCTGCCAGTAGGCAGACGGCTTTGGTCCACCATGGGGTTATTGCGCAAATGAAGAAGTTTATATAAATATTTTCTGAAATAAAAACTCAGTATAGAATTTATTTTCCAGAAAAATATAAAATGTATCTTTTTTTTTTAATGGAATCTTAGCCCAATAAATACTTAAAGGAAAAGGAAGTTTATCCTTAAATATCAAGGCAGTTTCTGTTTATTGTCCGAGACATGTTTATTTGACAAGTGGAAAATTTTAGCAGCACCAAAACTTTAATCTCCTGTTTGACAAATGTCAAAAAGTATTACGTCGATGTGAAAACAAGTTTAAGGAAGTGAGTAACCAAATCGAATTTCGAATTCTAAAAATGGAGTGATGTTGGAAACTCTTTCAATATTTTGAGTCGGGTTAGCCGATCTGAATGGATTAAGCGTCTGGTGCAGTTTTCGGTATCGTCGCTGCTAAGTGTGTGACAAAATATGCCAACATTCTATGTCGAATATTTATGTTAGATAATCAAGGAAAGGGTTTAAAAATATTCAGTGGTGATACTGAATATTCAGAACTTGTTACTGATTATAATATTCAAAATGTAAAAGTTCATATCTATATAAATAGAACAGTTATATAAAAATAAAATTTTCTTAATAACATTTAATAACGAATATAAAAGATTTAAAATCTATGTAAAATCTCTGCAAATCTATGTGAAACTAATTTTCATGAAAAATTAGTTTGATTAGAATAAAGTATTATCCCAATATAATTGTAATCATGCAATTATTAATAAGAAATAACAATTATTAATTTCTGTAAGATATTCATTTCTTTGTGATGATTTTTCAACAACTTTTATAATTAATAAATCGATTTAATTTATATGGTGATTTTCTTTAACCATCATCAAATCACGTGATGTTATAAAAATATTCATAAGATAGTTTGCTTGAAACTTTAGCTTATATAATCCTTTTTTGGGGTCTGAATGGTCGAGTGGCTTGCGCTCTGGCGCTCTGTACCACAGGTTTCGGGTTTGAGTCCCGGCGGAGCCATGGATGTTTGTTAGTGGTTCGGAATCCACTTTAAACCGCAAGTCCTGGTCTAATAGGGTTGTAGAACGTTGAATGTAGGACTGAAAACCTTACCCCGTAAAAAGAAAACATCTATGGTTCGTAATCTGCCAATAGGTAGAAGGCTTTGGTCCACCATGTTGCTGTTGCGCAGATGAAGAAGTAGAAGAAGTTTATATAAACATTTTCTGAAATAAAACTCAATATAGAATTTATTTTGCCGAAAAATATAAAATGTATCTTTTTTTTTAATGGAATCTTAGCTCAATAAATACTTAAAGGAAAAAGTAAGTTTATCCTTAAATATCAGGGCTACGAGCAACAGTTTCTGTTTATTATCCGAGACATGTTTATTTGACAAGTGGAAAATTTTAGCAACACCAAAACTTTAATCTCCTGTTTGATAAATGTCAAAAAGTATTACATCGATGGGAAAAACAAGTTTAAGGAAGTGAGTAACCAAATCGAATTTCGAATTCTAAAAATGGAGTGATGTTGGAAACTCTTTCGATATTTTGAGTCGGGTTAGCCGATCTGAATGGATTAAGCGTCTGGTGCAGTTTTCGGTATCGTCGCTGCTAAGTGTGTGACAAAATATGTCAACATTCTATGTTGAATATTTATGTTAGAGATTTTCAAGGAAAGGATTTAAAAATATTCAGTGGTGTAGAATCTGAATTTTCAGTCATTTCATATAGATTATAATTTTCAAAATGTAAATGGTTCATATCTATATAAATACAATTGCATAAAATAGAATTTAGTGATAACAGATAATAAAGAATATGTTTTAAAAGATTTAAAATCTATATAAAATCTTTGCAAACATTTATAATTCTAGTCTTCTTTTCTAAATCCGACTGTTTGTTGTTATGCATTTTCGAGATTCAATTTAAATAGAAATTATTCGATAGACTGTAATTAAGTAATCATCTATATTTCTCTTTGTTGAAGGAATATATAGTTAGATAATTAAGGTACATCTTCTAATGAGCTGAAATAATTGACGAAACTCTGCCTTGGATGTTAAATATTCTTCTTGTTATTGTTGATTTCCTAGTTTTGCTTATTGTATTTTATTATGAATTTTGTGACTGGTTCTTGTGTTTTTAAACCACACCAACCAATCTGAATTTTGCAAAATTTTATGCATAAATTTTTTAATATTTTTCATAAAAGAAATATTTAATAGAGTTGATATTTATGGAATACAGATACTTCTCCTTCTTCATTGGCATAACAGATCCCTGAGGGGCCATAGCCGCCTACTTACCGGCAGATTTTGAGACAGGCGATAGTTTTTTTTTTTTTTACGGGGTAGGGTTGTCAGCCCAAAGTTCTACAGTCATATTAGACCGGAACCTGAGGTTTTAAAGTGGATCCCGAATCACTACAAACATCCATGGCACCATCGGGACTCGAGCCGGAAACCTGTGGCGGAAACCCGGAAACCTGTGACAGTGTGGAAACGTGATCTAGAGCGCTAGTCAATCGGTCACCAGGCCCCGGAATACAGATACAGCCGTAGAAAATACTGAATACTACTTCTCTCTACATATTTTACGGCTCCAATGATATTACGTAATAGTTGTTTGCTTGTGTAATAACCATTCTTAGTAATTAGTATGAAAGAATATTTTACGGAGATATATGAATATTAATATTATGAAACTGACACTCACATCATTCAAAATCCACCAACTGTGCTTCAAGTTTATAATAGATGAGCTGGAAACTTCAAATAGAGAGACAAGCATGGCAACAATCTTAAAGCATCCACTTAAGAGATACATATGGCCCAAGTGATTTATGAACAGGTCCACACAGTTTTTGTCATAATCACACTATTCTTTAACTTTATGATTTTGGAGCACTGCATACCAACAAGGAGACGCACGCGAATGATGCCATAAAGTTACCAATTAAGTCTGACGGTGTTCAAGGTTGTTATTTTTTCATTTATCTTTAACTGTGCAGCACATTAGCTTGAAACTATAATAATGCATTTAATGATAAAAATGGAGGCCAATGAATGCCAAGATATAGTATTTTTTTAGACAAAGGGTTTTTTTTTTCATGCAATTCCCTAATGAGTGTGTTTATGAGCGTCGACAACGTGAAGAAAAATGATCGTATTTTCTATTATGCATAGCCAGTTTATTTTTAGCGATTTCTTCAGATAAAAACTGGAAATTAATGTAAATTTTATAACCTAGTAATACATAAAGCGGATTTTTCAAATTTATTTTAGTCTTATAGATAATACTATAACAGCACTTATACATATTGCCATAAAAATTAGAACACCAAGTAGTAGCTATTAAAAAGCTACTAAATTTGGCATAAGGGTTTGTTTTAAGACACATGCAAATGATTAAAATTGTAGCAGGATTCCACAATACATAAGACCAGTAGCGGGTTTGATATGCGCCCATCCTAGCCTTAAAAAGTCACTTTTAGGTAATTTGTTTGCAGTTTATATGCTTCAGATGGATGATTTTACGATGAAAATGTCAGCGGCTATCTTAGTTTGAAGGTTTGGTTTGACACTCTACGGTTATTTTTTGCACACTTTGGCTAATTAGACCGTGTCCTACAGTTTAACGTGGATTGCGAACCATTACAAACATCCATACCATCACCACCACACATAGTTTGAGGGTAGACGAATCATTTGAATGACAGAGGCTGAATGGTTAGTTCAGCGAAATGCCATTATCTGATAACATTGTAAGGAGTTATTAGAACCTATGAACAAGAATAAGTTTCATATTCAGCACCCTAGTTCAGGATACCTTTACCTATTAATAACTTAAAGGACCTTCTCGTCCTCTGACAACACATACACAAACGGCTACTTTTTAGTCCAACATCTACATACAGGAAATTCATCTGTACGGCTCAGTGTCAGTCGGTTTCACTGCGTTGAGCCTGGTTAACACCTTTTTTGTTATCTTATAATACATTTACCTGGAACCTTTTATATTTATTGTTCATTTCAACCACCTACTCTCATCTCCGTTTGAGGTGATGTGTTGCTCAGCGAAATTAGACTGATAGAGTAGAGATAGATAATCTTTAATGATGAATCATAATTTAATTTGAGTTTTGATGACAAATCGTTCGTGTTTGGAGGTCTCGTGGTTAACATTTCAATACTGCCTATTGTTATTATGTTAGGGGTGTTATTGTACATAATACTCGATCCTTTCTGTCAATGAACTACGCCACTATGACAGCTCACTTGTTCGTGCGTGACATTCTTCAGATGTATGTGTTTGCCTCTCGGGGAACAGAGAAACTCCCAAAAAGATATTGCTCCGTCACTCACTAACGGTGTCACAGGACTGCATCCTCAACATTTGCACACTTTTCTAGTCCTTCCAATCCAAAATATTTGTCACTACGGAAAGATGTTTGGGATGACCCGAGTCAACAAACTGGGCAGCATAGGTATTTGGCCGAAGTCGAGGTCTGCTTACAATAATTGCGAAATAAGATGTTGAAGGGTTCCTTAAGAAACTTCTTTGCAGCAATACCTTATATTATTGAATTGTATCAGAAGAGGCCCAATGATATACTAAATTTTATCATTCTGTAATAAATCGTTTCCTATAACAAATAATCTTTTTTCTTTTATTTTGTAATTATTTACTGATGTCAGTGTTGCAAACATAAATGGACAATTTCAATCGGCTCTGACAAATCCTTCTTGGTGTATAAATTTTTAAGGCAATGAATGTATTTTTGTCTGTGTCTGTACCAATGACACTAATTTTTGTACTTAAAGAATCCAGAAATTGTATTGTTGTTGCTGTTGTTATCGTGTCCATGGATTTAAAATAATATTATCAAAGTTAGATCAAGTCAAAAGTATTCAAAAATATATATGTATGTCATGCCCGTGTTAATAATTGCCATCCATGTTGTTATCATAATTGTTGCATTCATAACTATCAGCAGTTTAGTTAAAAGCAGCAAACTAAGCAGAATATGTGATTAATTGATTATATTAAATTTATCAATACTGCTGTTTATTCGTATTTGTAAAATAATATTTTTGCTATATTATTTATTTGTTATTTTGAATTTTATAACATTTTTGTATATTTTGATATCTTATATAACTGAAATAAAATAAATTTAACTTATAGTTGCAAAGTATTTAAAAAAAACACAAATAAAATTATATATTTTTTTATAACATTTGTGTAAACATTAATAACAAGTTAAGTACATGTGATATTTTCAGTCTTGTCCACTCGAATAGAAAAATATGTTTAGGAAATAAAAATATACTTATCAAGATTTATAATACAAGGGAATTTAAAGCGTCTCATACATCTTAAATATCGTGGGTGTCACAAAATTGAAAGTAAATATTTTCTCAGCAAAAATTCTGACTTATAAATTTCTCTGAATCAAACTTGAAAATTGTTATTCCATGCATTCTCAAAACGTGTCTTGAACGAGTACGAAAGTTCCATCCACTTTTGGTACTGAAAGTTTCTTGTCAAGTTTCGTGGTGAGATGCAGTTATTTTAAAATCTAAAGATAAAATAAAGTTTTTTTACACTTTTGGAAGGAAATCTATTGGTTAAATTAAAGGCATGCAGATTTAAAAAAAATTGTCTCAAAATTGTCTCAAAATTTAAATTTAAAAAGTTTTTCTCAAAATTATTTAAAAATTTGTCTCAAAATTCACATTAAAAAAAATTTGTCTCAAAACACTTTAAATAACCACATTTAAAAAATTTAAAAAAAATTTAAATAACAAATTTAAAAAAATTTTATAACCAAAAATAACCACCTAATTTAACTACCTAATTTAAATTTGTCTCAAAATTCTCATATTTAAAAAAAATTTGTCTCAAAATTCTCACATTTAAAAAAATTTGTTCTCAAAATTATTATATTTAAAGAAATTTAATATTTCTCTTAAAACTATTTTCTATTATTGTTTGTCTACTGATATTTAAGGCTAGATTTTATGTTCTTTGAAATAAATGTATATTAGATGTATAACAGATTAAGTGTTATCCAGAGTGCATTATGAAGTCATGAGGTTGGGGTTTAATCTGGCACTCGGCTCAATTCACTATTTTTATATTTATGCTACGTTGAGCACCTCAATCCTATCTTTAACGGCTAATGAATGGTTAGGTTTTTATTGTACGCTTTTTTACCCCCTTTTTTTTGTTAGGAAAATAAAAGGATGGAACAAAACCAAAAAATAAAAATAAAAATTATAAAAAATGATATAAAAATACGGTCCTGATTATGACCTTTTTTTGGTGTGGACTAATCTTTTACTTTACAGCATCAACCTGCTCTCACCGTTCAGCATAATCCCTGTGTTTACTAGGTTAAATGAGTTTAATACTCTGTTTACTTTTTCAATAGTTCGGCATCGACAACTGGTCCCTAATTGTACTGAATTTAAATTTAATTTAAATTTCTTTTATTTTGTATCTTACTTTTATTATTATTAGTATTTTTATCTTTTTTTTGAGTACCATTTAACTTGAATTTTTAGAAACTTTATTTTGTATCTATACTAACCTAATTAAGCAGCCAATTAAAATTTAAAGCATATTTATTAATTAAGATGAGGAGGTTTAAGGGCTATTTCTCCAGTTGGTACTCCGTAATCGGTACCAGCCAGTTGCCAGTTATGAAGTCATGCTACAGTACACCCATTAGAAAGAGTATTGATTTCTTAAATGTCTCACGAAAGAGAACTGGTTTACAAAGGTGTAAAATGAGGGAACGCCCATTCTATTCAAAACTAAGTATCCAATTATAATCGCTTTTTCCGAAGAACCACGACCTAGCTTTTGCTGAGGTTCAATCGTTCAAACCATGGTTTCATAAATCTTAAAATATTCGATTTTACTCTTCTGCTTGTATTATAATTAACAGATTTGAAAAATACTGTACAAGATCTCTCATATAATTATGAATTTATTCTGTCTTATATTTATATTTCACAGTTGGAAAGAATTAGAGATAAGAAATTTTTAAATACAAACATACATTCACTGGACATTTGATTGATCACACAGTTATGGGTAATCTCGCTAATTATTCCAGCGTACCCTCTATTTTATCACTTTGCTTTCCTTAGAACATTTTCGTTCGAAAAGTGCTAATGTGAAGATATGATAAAGCTTGAGCAAAAATTCCAGGGAAAAGGATAAAATTTCAAATGAAGAAATCATTTAGCTACTCACAAATTTCAGTTTAAAAATTAAAAAATAAATTACGAAATTAGTTAAAAATTATATCAGAAATTAATTCATGATTCAATTAGCATGATTCAGTATTAGTTATCTAATAATAATCGCTTTTTACAAAGAACCACGACCCAACTTTTGCTGAGATTCAGTCGTCAAACCATAGTCTCAAGAATAGTAAAATATTAAATTTTACTTGTGTTATTATTAATAGGTTTAAAAAAATACTGTAAATGATCTCTCATATAATTATGGATTTATTCTGTATTGTAGTTATATTTTACTATTAGAAAGAATTATAGAGAAGAAATTTTTAAATCTAAACGTACATTCACTGGACATTTGATAGATCCTCCGGTTATGGATAATCTTACCAATTATTCTAGCGTACCCTCTATTTTATGACATTACTTTCCTTAAATATTTTCGTTCGAAAAGTGCTTATGTGAAGATATGATAAAGCTCGAGCAAAAATTCCGGGAAAAAGGATAAAATTTAAAATGAAGAAATCATTTAGCTACTCACAAATTTCAGTTTAAAAATTAAAAAAAATAAATTACAAAATTAATTAAAGAATTATATTAAAAACTAAATTAATTGGATTAAATGTCCACAAATTTAAATTTGAAATGACACTCCATCAATAGTCTCCAGTATGTCACTACTTCTACTAAAACAAGAAAAATAATTACTTACAGGATAGGAAAATGAGAACTCGATCAATTTTTTCGATTATTGTGAAAAGTAAAGGGAGGAATCGATCGATATTGCCGTGTCAAAATGCGAAACAAATGATATGAATGATTCAGATTCAGTTAAGTATCTCAAAAATTGATTTATTTTTTTCGATAATTACATAATTTTGTAGCAATTTAGTGGCAATTAAAAGGGCTGAAATATTTCTGATGAGTTTCACTTTGTATACATTTTAACAGATATTTCTTTATTTCGCACTTTTTTGAACTTACCATTTTGTTGATCCTTGTAGCTGGGTAGTCAAAATGCCAATATTTATTGAATGAGGCGTTAGTTATGTTAAGTATTATATAATTAGATGTGTTCACAGCGTTGAAGGACAATTTTTATTTGGAATATGAATGATAAATGTGATAGTGTATTCTATTAATTTTTACTGTTGTGACTAATGGAGAATACTCTTCACAATACACGCTACATATACACTCAAGAGCCAAAACATTATGACCACCTGTCAATAACGAGTTGGCCCACCTTTGGAGCTCAACACAGTTTCAACCCGCCTTGGCATGGATGCCACAAGTCCTTGGTAGATGGCCGGAGACAGATTGTACCAGATGTTTAAGCAACGGTCACGCAAATCCGAGATATCGCGAATTGGTGGTCTTTGAACTCTGAGCTGCCGTCCCAGGACATCCCAAATGTGTTCGATCGGATTGAGATCCGGTCAGTTAGGCGGCCAGGACATTAACTGGAATTCAGCATCCTGTTCCTGGAACCACTCCAACACAATTTTAGCCTTGTGACAAGGGGCGTTGTCCTGTTGGAACATTCCATTTCCAGCTGGAAAACAGAGGCCATGTAAAAGTGCAACTGGTCCACAATGATGTTCAGATACCCTCTAGCATTCACTATCTGGCTCCGGTTTTGTTTCACCATGCGAGACAGTCTCTAACGACCTTTTTCTTTGATAGCGTGTGGACGTCCAACACCACGTCGTCTGCTGCTGGTTTCACCGTCATTCATCCACTTTGCATAAGTACTAACAACTGTAGATCGCGAACAACCCACGAGTCGTGCAGTTTCGGAAATACTTGTTCCGAGCCTTCGAGCCATTACAATCTGCCCTCTATCAAAGTCGCTTAGATCCGAAGCCTTTCTCATCACACACAGAAGTAAGTGAAAGAATGATTCTTCAGACTCTCCAGCAGCAGTTAAATACCACTTCCACCTGGTCACGTGCCTTCCACGTCATCCAGATGAGTTCATTGCAAAATGTATGGGTGGTTATAATGTTTTGGCTCTTGAGTATATATGATAATTGGGACCTGATGGCTGAGAGCCACAGGTTGCGGTTTCCAGTCCCAGCGGTGACATGAATGTTTGCAGTGGTTCGCAATCCACTTTAAACCGTAGGTTCCAGTTTAATATGACCGTTGATTGTTGGGAGTAGGACTGACGATCCTACTCCGTAAAAATAAATAAAAACATCTCCTGTCTCGAAATCTGCCAGCAGGCAAACAACTTTAGCCCGCCACGAGGCTGTTACGCACACTGATGATGATGACGAGATATGATATTTAATATGAATAACGTGTAGCATAACTTTAAAAGATAAACGCTCTTTTTACGAGACTTTTCAAAGCAAATTTCATTTTGAATAACAAAATATTTTGAACTCAGATCATCTTACGGAAAAAAAGTTGGACTACAAAAAAGCTACCACAGTTTAAATGTTAAAGGAAAAAAGAAGGTGTATTTAAAAAAAAAAAATACACACCTTGTATTTTTTTTAAATACACCTTGTACTCAAATACACGGTGTATTTTAAAAACATTGAAATACAAGATGTAGTTTAAAAATTTTTACTTTCTATTGATATTTTACCGTATTATTATTGAATAATATAATAAAGTTAAAATCTTTTCTTTCTCTATATAATCAAGTATACCAAATAAACCATTGGAAATTTAAGAATGAAATATTGGATTAAAAACATGCAGCAGTTAAAATTAATGATTTTATTCTTGAATTCGTTTTATTATTTTTTTTCCACTATATAAATAACCTTTCACTGTATTTATGATAATCATTTTTTGATAAATACCTTTTTTTAATCTAAAAAACAGTCGTATTTTTCTACAAACGGTTATTAATTAATAAATAAAATCACTTTTACAACCATTTTACATAAATATATATTTTTCTGAATTTCTCTCTTAAATAATAAGCTTAGAAATAAAATTTGAAATGACCTTATTATTTTTATTGGCACATTTTGAATATTAATATTTGAATATTTTTAGTGGTATATTTTGAATATTAATATTTGAATACTTTTAGTGGTATATATATTTACAAATTTTAGATGAGAGATTTTTAGATGAAAATTAAGAAAGATTTATTTATAAAGGCTTCCTAGGGGGCCTGATGGCCGAATGGCTAACGCTCTGGCGTTCGGTACCACAGGTATCGGGTTCAAATCCCGGCTTTGCCCATGGGTGTTGTAGTGGTTCGGAATCCACTTTAAGCTGTAGGTCCTGGTCCTAATAGGATCGTAGAGCGCTGCGGTGGTATTGTTACTCCGCGTTCGTGGCTTACCATCAAGTTACACGCGCCCCTGGGTAATGCAAAGTGAGTAACATCGGTGCAGCCCTTATGGAAGGGGCCTGAATGGCCGAGTGGCTAGCGCTCTGGCGCTCGGTACCACAGGTTTCGGGTTCGAGTGCCGGCGGTGGCCATGGTTGTTTGTAGTGGTTCGGAATCCACTTTAAAAAGTAGGTCCTGGTCTAATAAGATCGTAGAGCGTTGCGGGGGCATTGTTACTCCGCATCCGTGGCTTATCTTCAAGTTACACGCGCCCCCTGGGTAATGCAAAGGTGAGTACGTCTGCGCAGCACTTGCCTTAAGGCATCCAACACCAAGGTCTGTGTTTGCCAGCTGCATTAGAAAAAAAAAAATAAAAAAAAAAAAATAAATAAATAAATTAAAAAAAAAAATAAAGGCTTCCTCATTAAAAAATATGTAAAAGTATCTGTAGTAAATGTAAGATATTCAACCAAAAATATTTGAAACATACTTATGAGAAAACGTTTTAAACATTCTAAGTATAGTAAGTATATGCATTGAAATTCTATTTTTAAATTATTGATCAACCATAATCATTAAAATAAAATTGGATTTCAAAAATTCATAGAACGCTAAGGGACAGATTATTGGTGAATTTTAAATTCCTTTTCTAAGATTTTTTTAAAGTATTTGGGAAATTTGAAACAAAAAAAGAAAGTTGAGTGGAGAAAAAAAAAATATTCCGAAGTGTTTAATGGGATTAAAATAAAGAAAATTTATCCATTTTGCTTTTCTTTCCAGAAACGAATTTCGGAATAATGCAAAGTTTATTAGAAACAAATAAACTAAAAAAAAACAACTTTTATTCACATGGAAAAAAAAATTTAATAGAAACGAAATACCTAGCAATGAAAGGCATGCTTTATTGTGTACAGTTATAACAAAATAATATTGAGTGATTATTAAATTGAGTGTGATTATTAAATTATTTTCTGTTATTATTGTTTATTATTATTATTTATTTAGTTAGTTTACATTTATAATTCATTTATTTCCATAACTTTTATTATTTGCTTTGTGAAAAACATCATCATAAAAAATTAAAATTTTTTATTTGTTTTTCAATTTTAATATTATTGTAGACAAAGATTAAGTAAATTATGCACAAATTTCAAACTTTTTATCCATCTCTATTTATTAAAATATATCTTTTGAGAAATAAAAAAGTTTTCTCTTTTAAATATGAAATTTAAAGTCCATAATTTATCACGTATTGAATTAATATTTGATGTTTCATTGAAAATATTAACAATTCTATTGCATAAGGAATATTCTATTTCACAGGCATCATGAGTATTCCAGAAATATACTATATCATAATAATTCATGAATAAATAATCTTGAAACATATGAAATATTCGACTTTTAAAAGCTTTAATTTTACTTTAATGTTAATTTACTATCTAAAAATATAGTTTATTTAATTAAAAAATGACCAGAGTTCCTTAATGTTTGTACCTGATAAAGATAAATTCAGAATATCTTTGCTGTAATATAATTTTATATTATTTTTGAAATAACTTTTGAAGTATGTCCTCTAAAAATTGATTCATTTTACATCTATTTTTCTCATCTTTTATGAATAATATATCATAATATATCATGAAAGTAGATGATAATAAAACTAAAAGCTCCAAAGAAAAATGTTATTTTTCAAAATTACAATTATTACAGCAAAAATTTTACATCTAAAAATTACAGCACTAGATAAAAAAAAAAAAAAAAAACAATGGAATAGAAAAAAAAATTTAACTTCTAAGTGTAACAGTGCTTCTTTCTACACAACAAGAGCGGAGACCCTTTGGCGCTCAGGATGTCAGTAGACCTTGAGACTGTCATCGGAGTGGAAGTACAACGAAATCACGTTCTTCTGTTGAGAAACGTTTAGTTTACAGTCTCTCATCCAAAGAGGCAGTATATTTCTAGCACCCTGCGCGTACTTGAATACCAGGTTTTCGGATTAGAAGTGGAATTCTTCCATGAATCTATAATTATATGTCTTTAAATGTGTTAAATAGTGTATGTATCAAATTGTATGTGTGTGATGTTTGTGCGATGTAAATGAAGCGGTGATTTCTCCAATCTGTGCCTCAAGTATCTCAAGCCCAACCAAACACAGTTACAATCTGGTTGTCCAACCTGCATTCTACATAAGGGTAATAGTTTTATAGTTATAAGTAATGCAAATATTCATGAAACACACACATGCGAACACATGCATCTCTTTCTATGGTCAAGTATTATATAATTTCTTTCAATCAGGTCAAAATGTTAAAATTACAAATTGCTTATAATTATTATGCACGATTTGAAACTTTTATTAAGTGTGTAAACAAAATTTTCAGCCAGTCAATGAAATTATTTTAGCTAGAATTTTTGTTTGAAGAATAATAAAGTTAACTGAGCTATTTTTTTTGTAGTGTGCAGGTTAGACAACCAGATTGTAAATAGGTGGGGGTCGGGTTGAGATACTTGAGGACAGGTTGGAGAACTCAAAGCTTTATTAACGCACAAACACCACACACACAATCAATGACATACAATGTTTAACACATTTAAAAACAGATAATTATAGATTTATGGAAGGATTCCCCTTCTAAGCCGAAAATCCGATACTCAGGTACGCGCAGGGTGCGCGAAATATACTCTCTCTCCTAGTGAGAATCTGTCTGCCAACTATTAGGCAGGGTCGCATTAAATATATTTTCTTTGGGGATGAGAGACTATAAACTAAACGTTTCTCAGCAGGAGCGCAAGTTGTCTGTTCTTCCACTCGGGTGAGAGTCTCGAGGCCTACTGACCATTTCTCCTCAACGCTCAGAGGCGCTCTTGTCAGGGCGTATGGAGAAGCAAGATTACAAGTTATTTATATGTTGTGAAAAATATTGAATGTATAAACATACTAAATGAATATAATTTATCATTACTAATGCCAAACAATTTATCATTACTACTTTTAATTTCTACTTTTTTTCACAGAAATATGCTTATAATTTTTTTCAATTTATATGAAATATTTATTATTCTTAACAAACAATAATAACAAACTACGTAAACAATTAACAACAACTACGTAATTTGCATATATTTTAAATCCTTAAGAAATATATATCTGTGAATCTGCTTGAAACATTTTTCTGTTGTGTTTATTAGATCACGTATGGTTACTAAAAACATTTGATGATGATCTAGGATATTTTTAATAAAATTAGTCTACATTTGTATTGCTTAAAGAAAATTAAGAAAACATTACAGTATGATTCCACCATGGCAAATAATATAGCTACTTAAAACGATTTTGTCTTATTATTAAAAAGTATGTTAATTGACCTAATAAGGAAGGACAGCCTAATTAAATTTAGTGAAACTTGACCTGAAGTAAGCACGATTCCAACTACTGTACTTTAATTTAATCAAATGATAGTAATTATAATTAATTTAAAGGACTTATTTTAAATTTATATGAAGTATTATTCAAAGTACAAAGCATTATATTTCACGTACTCAAGCAATTCTCAGAAATATTTCTCATTTAGGTACAGAAGTTTTATGTAAATCAAAGCAGATTCAAAAATAATTAATAATGGATATAAATATTGATTCTTGTATATTGCAGATGTTTTCTTATTGATCGATGTGTTCAATAAATTGATTGTGTTAGACTTGCATATTGATTGATTGTTTTTTATGTATTATTTTTTTGTGACAGTGTGCTTTAAAAACATTTAAAAATAAATGGATTTAACTTGAAGAATTTATTCAATCCTCATAGCTTAAGATTAAAAATTTTAAATAGGAGGGATCAACATATTATAATTTTGGCATTATATATATAATGGCAAAATTATATGTATATATATTACATAAAGGCAGCAAAATGAAGTATGTTAACACACGTATTCCCACACAAGCTGCATTCAATAATATTCGTCTAATAAATAAACAAAAAACTGATGATACGCTGATAAACTTATGGAAAAAAAACCCCACACACATATATATGTATGAATGTAAATATTGATCCTTGTATATTGCAGATACTTTAATATTGATCGGTTGTGTTAGGTTTTGTATATTGATTGATTGTTTTTACCTATTTTTTCCATATAAAAACCCGTATGCCTCAAAAAACATTTAAAAATTAGAGGATTAAATTGAAGAATTCACTCAATCCCCATAGCTTAAGATTAAAAATATTAAATAGGATGGATTAGCATAATATAAATTTACCGCATAATATTTTTAATTTTTAAATAGAATGGATTAGCATAATATAAAATTATTTTTATTTAAATTCACGCACACACACACGTGTGTGTGTGTGCGTGTATGCGTATGTGTATGTGTATGTATAAATAAATTATTATTTATTCCACTTACAGAAATTAATAAACGAGAATACTTTCAAAGTGTTAGTTTTTCCTTACGGAATATAAAACTTGTAACTTTAAGGACAATCATTTAACTAATACGAAAAGTAATTAATACGACACTATATAATTTTAACTTAAAGTCACTTTTTATTTGCCTATTTGAAACATTTTAATTAAATATAAAACGTTACTTATTTAATCTAAAATAAGTAAACCATTATTCTGCTTTAGCTGTGTGAATGAAGTTCATGTTTTTGCATATTTTGCTTAACATGTAGTAGAATTTTAGATGTCATAAAATGAATTTTTAAGAGAAGTTTTGTTACTTTAAAAATTTCAGTGCAGTGAAAATTCGTCACATGAATTTTCAAAGCTGAATTTATAAATATATGAATACATTTTATCGAAGCAGCATATTCGAAAGAAAAAAATATAGTAAAGTAGTAAAATTTTATTTGCATACTTTAATAAAAAAAATTCATATATATTATTGATAGCTAAAGTAAAAATTTCATCAAAAGTTTCGATTTATAGAAACATTTCAACTTCTATTAGGATAATGATCCTAAATATATTGCCTTGGATATTTGATTTAGTTGCTTTTAAAACGTTTCATGAAAGAAGAACATTAAAGTCCTTAAACTAAGTGTTTCATATATTTTTTGTAATTCTATAACGTTTTTCTACGTTCAAACTAATGACTTAATTTTACGAATTTAAACGACATAGGTTACCTGATCTAATCATGATGATATTATAGTTGTATAAGCATAGATAGTTGTATAAGAATATAGTTGTAAACAATAAATGAAAACTATTTAATATTATAAACAAACAATTGCATTTAATATAGAAAAATATTTTTTAATTATGATAGAAAATGAAGTAAGGCAATCAAATTTAATACGAGACCCGAAAACTTAAAGTTTCTTTTAGGCTTAAAAATTATTATTTTTCTATTTTATTAAATACCAAAAAATGATGTCTTACTATTTTGTAATTAAATAAAATTATAATATTAAATTGCAAATTAGAAAAAAAAAAATATTAAGACTTTTAAATGTCCAAAAATAGTTTGTTTCCATTTATTTTCATTGATAAATCACTTTTCAAATGTTTGAATCAATTAGAATTATATTTTTTATTTGTTTTCAAAATTATCGAGTTAAAATAATAAATTTCTAAAATTTTTTATTTGTATTTATTTTTCATATCCTATTTAAACGTTTCAAATATTGTGTTGCTCTATAGGCATAATTTTTTTACGTTTTGAACTATTTGTATTTCCCAATTATTTATACTTGATCCTAATAGCATAAATTAAATATTCATGAGATGTTGTCAATCATTTTATACGGCTGCAATTAATTAGAATTAATCGCAAGAATTGATATTTTTCTCAATAAAAAAACGAAAATGCCTTTTGTGAAGAAATTTAAATATTTTGTTTTGATTTAAATGAATATTATATCTTCATTAATTAGAAATAAAATTGTTTTTGGGGATATAAAAAAAAGATTTTATTTTAGACATGATATAATTTTTGATAAATATGAAAAAATTTACAAGGGAAATCAAAATACTTTATGAATAATTTCATACGTTACAACATTTTCTTTGCACGAAGCGAAACGAATACATTTTCTTTTTTTTTTTATCTATTATATATTTTTATCTATTATATATTTGTTTTCTTTTAATTAAAAGATTTTGAATATTTGTTAAATTTATTTTAAATGTTAAAATTATTGTTTATTTCAGTTGTTAAAATTATTTAAAATTTATTTTCTTTGCCTGAAAAATGACCTTAGAAAGGTAATGTATTTTTACTCTTATTTAAACTTAAAAAACTTAAAAAAAAAAAAAAAAACAACAATGCAATGCAGATTTTATTTTACGAAATGAGTAAGAAACTTATGAAAAAAAGTGTTGTGAGAAAATTTGTATTAAAAAAATTCAGCCCGTTGCAATAAGAATTTTTTCTACATTTTTTACAGTGACAAACAAACTGATCTGTTGTATCATGGGATTATATTTAAATCTTTACAGATAAAAGCCTAATGCTGTACTAAGTATTTACTTTTCATGAAGCTGGAACACATATACTATTTTATTATATTCATAGTTATATTTATTTATATATTATTTTAAATTATAATATAAATTAATTATTATTATATTTAATTTCTCTTATTGAAAAATATTTTTATCGAAACAATGTGTTTTTATTCTTATTTATTACAAAACGTAAATTCTAAAATACAACCTTTAAAAATTTTGTTTTCTTATATAAAGTTCCTTTGAATCCAATAATTAGTACTGCCCTTTGAAACCTAATTTTCAGGATTTGTCTCAACTAATTTTTCGGAACAAGGCAAATGCACATTTGACAAACTGCTTTTAACGGTATATAATTAATATTCATCAGACTTCATGACTCACTCATTCATTAAATGATAACGCACTAAATGAACCACTACAGACAATTCGCAGCTGCATAAGATAAATTTAGGCCATACTTGGAAAAATTATGGAATGATAATTCCTACTGACATATTCAAAGCCATATTCACTCCATACTGAAGTATGCACCAGAATATATTGTTGTCCATGATGGCTACTCAAAACATAAGCTTCTTAGAATTCTGCAACTCAATTTTAATGCTCATGCCATTTCTGTTCTAGCTCATAGCTAGCTTACATTTCCGTAATCTGATGGCTGCTCAAATTAGTTATAACTATTACTATTAGAGGTCTACTATCTGATAGATACCAGTTAATCATGATGGCTACTGAAAACATTAACTTCTAAGCATTATGCAACTCAATTGGACTGCTCGTGTCATTTCTGTAGTAGCTCTTCGCCAGATTACATTTCTATATAATCTGACTTTGATTTTCTTCGTGTGGTTGATATTTTAAATAATCAGTTAATAATTAACAATTAATAATAAAATAATTAATAATTAATAATAAATTTTTTTCTCAGATGCAAAAATAAAACTACTATGTATTTGCTGTTTTTTCAGATATTTATAATCTAATTTCGTAGCATATGTAAAGATATGGAAAAATATCAAAAAATAAATAACATTAAAAATTATTGCATAGACTGATATATGAATTATTTATATTCAATTTCCATTGCATATTTATTAACTTCAATTATATATATATAAATATTTAAATAACTTTCTTAAATATTATTACCAATTTTAGCTTAACTATAATTGACAGGGCTTTTTGAAATCTTTAAGTTAGCTTCAAATTTAAACCAAGTCTGAAGAAGGGACGGTAGAATTTTTTTACTTACTTTGTTTGCTTTTAAATATCCTATAAATCAAATTAAAATGTTAATATTTTTTACTAATTAGTTTCTAGGATATTCCTTGCTATAATTTTGCAAGAAATATTCATGAATGTAATTATGTTACATAAAAAAAAAGCGGTGGTTATTGATTTAAATATAATACTTTAATAGTTATTTCATTGATAAACCATTTAAAAACCACGAAAGGCATCATTATCATATTAATGATGATTAATGAGTGAAGAATCGATTTTGTCTGGATTCATTTTAGATAAATATTATAGATGGAAAAAAAACCCCGAATATTTCTTGATAAGAATGAAGAATAAGAATTTATGTTTGTAAAATATATTCATATTAGTTATAAACTAAGTTTATTTCTTTATTGTTTCAAGAAACTTAAATTATTGCATGCAAAACAACATGTTTCATTCTTTTTTGCAAAAAAAAAAAAAAAAAAAAAAAAAATCATATGTATTTTAAATTTTTTTTTCATCAAAATAGTGTATCTAATTTTAGACTGCACATATAAATTTAATTTCATGCAATGCAGATTTTATTTCTAAAAAATGAGAAAGAAACTATGAAAAAGATTGTTGTGACTAAAATTTACATTCAAATTAAAATTCAATCTATTGTACTAAGAATTATTTTTGTATTTTTTTACAGTGACAGACAAACTGGCCTGTTGTAGCATGCGATTATATTTAAATCCATATAGATATGCCATTAATGCTATACTAAGAATTTGATTTTCAAGAGCAACTGGAACGCAGTTCTATTCTATTTTATTATATTTACAGTTATATTTATTTATATTATTACTTTAAATTATAATATAAATAATTTATTATTATATTTAATTTCTTTGACTCGAAAATGACCTTAGAAAGACAATGTTTTGCTTTAATTTTCAATTAGAAAATAAAGAATGTTATGATTTTTTTTCATTTGATCATTGTATGAAGACATTACAATAATACATCCACCAAAATTGTAATTAATGACAAATTGTATGTAATAATTATGTGTACTTTTCAATGTTAAATGGTACTTAATATTATTATTAATAATTAGAAATATACATCAGTTGTATTTTCTTTATTCATGTGTATTTCCGCTACGATGGTGAGGCTTTTTTTGTCAAATGTAAAGGCATTTTAAATTTTCTTTTAGACGAAAAAATATATCCATTTTCATAATGGTATTTGTGATTCATCATTAGAAACACTTGCCATTTACTTTTATTTATGACATTTACTTTTTTCGTGTTGTAATGGTTCTACCAGATGTGCTTAATGTAACTCTTTGTCACTTTGCAAAGAACTTTTTAATTGCAGCGTTATCTGTAAAAGCATAATACAATTTTTTTTTATTTTTTTTAAATTCTGGTTTTACTAATTCTATTAAAAATTGATTTGAGTTTTTAATGTCTGAGAACAAGTCTTATAATGAAAATCATGGGTTGAGTTTTTCTGAATGAATCATAATGAAAAAAATATTTTATCAAGGAATGTTATAATAACCAATCAATATAGTGATGCTTTGTCTCACCAGATTATTCTATATAAAAAGTATTCTACGTCATATATTATAAACTAAATTTGCGTTGCTCATTTTTATGCTAAATATTCCATATTGGTTCATCGAGGGCAATACAACTAAAACAGTACTGTATCCAATCCTCCAAAACTTTTCGTAATCTGATTAATATATGGCCTTCAGTTTCTTCAACAAATTTTCTTTTATGACCTCAATCGAGTCAAAACGTCTTCCTCCAAGTAGTAATTTTATTTTGTGAACAGGAAAAAGTCTCATGGTGCCATATCAGGTGAATTTGGCGATTAGAAGTATCATATCTGGTGAGTACGGTTCTTAAAGTCCATAGAAACTCAAGAAACTATGTTTTTAATTACCTACTTTCGATACCCTTTTAGGACTTTTCAGTTATTTAGTAACTAATCGTGCGGCGATGCGTTTCATATTCAAAATATCAGTCATAATATTATGAACGAACTTAAAAAGTAAGTTCACCTACTGCGCCAACACTCTAAAACTCATATGATGATATTTGACCATTATTTTTTATTTTTTTCCGTGTTTTCACCGTTTGTAGCTGTGGAAGGTCCATCAGAACAATGCAAATCATCTACTATCTTTCGGCCTACTTTGAATATTTATACCATTTATATTCTTTTTAAAATTGCTGATCTGTTTACCGGGGAGAGAAAAGAACTTTGTACTGCTCCTTCCACCGATCTACGAGCTTCTGACGTAGGCTGGTATGACGCCAAATACCCTTGGACTGTCCTTGCAGTGAACTTTCTCAAGATTTGCTCAGACTGCTTCATCTAGGCTAAGGATTGGCCACATAAGGATTTTAACTTTCAACAGTAATGTGAAGCTTATGCCTATTGCAACTTCTCATCCATTCGCTTCTCATATCACTGATTGTAGTGTAGCCTTTGTGGGGTAGCTGTTGAATAAGGGAGATATTGCTTGTGATTTATTAATGCTACATTGTCTTTTGACCTGGTTTAGGGTCCTAAACTATGGGGATAAGCAACAGCAACAACAATATCTTGTGTTTTTATGATGTATGATTTACTATGTCATGATGTATGATGTTATGTATGATTCATATGTCATGATGTATGATGTTTATGTATGATTCACTATGTCTTCTACAAAATTTTTATTAATTCAGCACAAACATTTAGTGTTTAAAATACAAAATTTGAGACAAAAATGTTTGGTTACAAGAACAGCTGTTATCAGCATACTTGGAGTGACAGTGACTTGGTGGCCAACTGAAGGGCCAACTAGGGCCTGATTAGCACATTGGCCTTTGGTGCTTCAGTTTCGAATCTTGGTGGTGGCAGGGATCTTTGTTAGTGGTACAGAATCCTTTTTTAAATTGTAGGTCCCCATCTGTTTACCGATCGTGTGCTCAAAATGATACTAGAGGGACAAATCAAGCCATTGAGTGAGATATCGCCCTCAGATTCCGCATGGTAACCCAGTTAAAAAAAATTCAACAATTTCTAAAATTTTAATTAAGTGTTTTAAATTATAAATTCAGGATTTTACACAGAATATAGTATACGAAAATATATCCATCTAGAACTTTATCAAGAAATGAAAGCAAAATATATCCAAAGAATGATTTCGCACCAAGTTATAAAGCCAAACTAGATTTTCAGTACAACTTAAATTCTTACTTTTTCCGCAAGCTTAAAATAAACTATGCCATGAGACTTCCGGAAAATATTTTTTTAAACATAAAAAATTATTCATGTAAAATATTCACAAATTTATCAGAGATTTTCTTCCAAGCGTGCCGTTTTAAAATATTCATAAGGATGGTATAACCAGATTTTTGGCTGAAACCATTAAGGAATGAGTTTTCCATTTGGTTTTATACGCAACCTTATAGCTTTCTTTTAGCGTTGGGTTTCCAACCTGCCTTATTTTTACCTCATATATTTTAGTAACTGCTTTTAGAAGGTTACTCTATGTAAAAGAGATCTCGGAAGGAATGCAATTTCTGGGTTTCAAAATGAGATTTTTACATACTTCGCAAGGTCACCAAAATGTATTTAAATACCACATATTGTTAACAAAATGTACTTTTTTATGGAAGGTCTTTTTTTTATTAGAAAGTAATCACACTCGTTAGAAATTTATTCACTAAATACTAAACATTATTTTAATGCATGATCAAATATTTTTCTTTCGTAGTTCATCTTTCTTATTTGCATATTTTAAGATTTAAAAGTATTTTAAGAAAATTAGGAAACACCAAATGGCATTTAGAAACACTTATTGAATAATTGAAATACAATTATTTGTTTTTAATGCTAAATAGCATTATAGAAATATGCCAATTAAACTATGGTGTTGAAAAAAATATATTAAACAAATAGGTTATCACAAATAAATCTGGACTATCTTTCCAATTTGTGCAATTTAACATAAGTATTGTTCCTTTTAGAATAAAATAATGATAACAATCATAAAATTCATACAATAACTAGAAAAATACACCTAAGTTATTGTATTATTGTAATACTAAGATATTTCGAGTTAAACTAATTTAGATTTTTAAGAGGGAAATGTTTTATTATTTATAAGATACAAAATAGCATTGTTTCATTTCTTGATTCTTATCACTGTTCAAATAGCCATTTTTTTAAAGAAAAGTTAATCCTTTTTACATTTATGAACTTCAAAAATTCAATTCTTAACATATTTAGCTCATTTATTCTTATATTAATATGTGTTTCTTTTAATTATGTAATCGATTTATATAAATAGTTAATACTAAATTAAAAATGCACATAAAGAAGACGAGTTAGATTAGTGTGATTACCTGTTAATATCTAGGGCGAATATCCATCATGTGCAATTCGGACTACAACTGAAAAAGGTTGAGAGAGACAGCCATTGGACAGCTGCTGGATAGTGTTCACAGGGATTTTGTAATTCAATTCATAGTCGTTAGGAGTGTGCGACGTGGAGCACCAGTGCAAGGAAGTACCTAATAGAGGTGTTCAAATAGAATGGACTTAATTCTAGGAAATTTTGGAGGGGAAATATTGTAAAGTCTTCTCCATACTCTTCTAATCACTCACACACAATTAATTCCAGCTGAACGAGATATTTCAATGTCTTGCTTAACGATGCCATCATTCCTAGGAAAATTTAATCTGAATATTGGGTGGACATGGTCATCGAAGATTTATATACACTCATGTCCATAAATTAAGGATAATGAAGTTCAGGCAAAGAAAGAGACAGAAGCAAAACAAATTTGACTTATTTGTAAAGTCTATTTATTAAACAAAAAGGTAAAGAGCAAAAAAGATGCTATATGTTTGACATAATTAATAAAAATGCGATTTTTACTCCCTGGAGCAAATTTCAAAAAGAACCTATTTACAAAAAACAGTATAACATGGTTAGTATGATGGTTAATATGGAGTATGTCTCCCGGACGATGCAAAACAGGCTTTACAACGCCTAGGCATGCTGAGTATCAAATTATCAATCTGATCTTGGGGAATATTACACCACTCATCAAGCAATGCCCTCCGAAGTTCCGGTTGACAGGTGGGAGGTGGTTGACGGGCTGCAATTCGTCGGCCGAGCATATCCCACACATGCTCTATTGGATTCAAGTCCGGTGAGTATGCTGGCCAATCCATACGGGTGATATCCTCAATTGAAGGCATTCGTCTACAATGTTTGCACGGTGAGGACGGGCGTTGTCATCCATAAACAGAAATTCAGCATCCATAGCGCCCCTAAACAAACGTACATGTTGTTCCAGAATGACATCCCGATAGATGTGGCCTGTCATCGTTACACTCTGAACTTGCAGGTCAGTTCTGGGAACCAAGAATAATTCCTCCCCAAACGAGCCATCCTGTACCACAGTAACGATTTCGTTCAATGGTGTTCTCTTGGTGGTAACGGGTACCTGGCGCTCTCCATATGAAAGTCCGGCGAGAATCAGACTGCAAACTAAACCTGGACTCGTCGGAAAACATCACACAACACCACTGTTGCGGTGTCCACAATGCATGCTCTCTACTACAGGTTAATCGCAGGCGACAGTGAGTTGCGGTAAGTGGAACACATCTGACAGGCCTACGAGCATATAGACCAATGTGCCCTAAGCGCCTGTACACGGTCTGCCTTGAAACTGTCGTACTAGTAGCTGAAGAGAGCTGACGAGACAGGTCTGATGCTGTGCTCCGTCTGTTTCTTTTGGCAGTAACTGCTAAATACCGGTCCTCATTCGGCGTTGTAACTCGGGGAGACCTGTGCTGTAACATCTACTCACATTACCATCATCTTGGAATCGTTTCCAAAGCCTGAATGACACTCTGGCTTCCAAGTTCGGATACTTCCAGCTGGGTACGTTCACATTCCAGTCGTCCGATAATTCTACCACGTAAAAAATCACCGAATGCTTCCTTTGTGCCATAACTGCGCACTGAAAGGCTTTTAAAGCGCTTGTGAACAAGTTTTACTTCTTTGCCACCATTCCTTATATACTCCTCTCTTACACTCTCGTCATTGTGACGTACTATCCGCGCCATCTGGTGGTTTCCTGTAATTTGCATATTCTTCTTCAAGATGTGCGTGATAATTCTACAGGTGAAATTTTTATTTTTAGAGTTCAATTTCTGTGTGATTCTGAATTATTCTTAATTTATGGACATGAGTGTATAATTAAATCAATCTATATTACCATCCACAATGATAAGTACACTAGAGGACGCCATTAAACCATTCTCTATTCATAAATGCTACTTCCACTAGCTTGTACCCATGCACAAATGGTTGAAGATTACTTTTTTTTCCACAAATGGTTGAAGGTTACTGTTATCACCATATACAGCAATGTCCATGTCAGACGTGACGCAGCAAAAAAATGGTCGGAAAGACAACCTTTTGCCAATCAGTGTATGTCCAGTGCCGGTACCGTCGCGCTAATGTCATCCTGTCAATGCTATAGTTGTTATCATAAGTACAGTGATCATCCGTCTGCTCTGGACTCTATGCGTAGCAACGTTCGCTGAACTGTCGTTATATACACACTTTGTGGTAACCCCCTGTTCATTTCAAAGCAAGGCGTAAATTCATAAGAAGGCGCCACATCAGTCGCTGTTCCACCTTTCATTTGCAACTGGAGGAGCTTCAAAATTTTAAAGTTACTTATTTTCTTAAATGCCATTTTACCAAGCATGATACTTTTACCACAGCAGTACATGAATCCTACAGTTATAAAGTTCCTGAATTGCTGCCCCTATAAATAAATAATCATTCCTTCTTGTACATTGTTCATTTTCTGCATGACAATAAATCAATCTTTTTCTCTATGACAACAATAATTAAAATAGTTTCGAATACGTACGATACACTTTATATACGCACAAACTACTGATGATAAGGGCCATCTACAATTGGTTATTTAGGGTAACATCGAAAGTAAAAGGTAGTCACATTTTCACAACTATACATTGACAGGATGGAATTAGCACGACAGTACCGACACTGGACATACACTGATTGGTAAAGGGGGTAGCCTTTTCGATGAATCATTTTTCCTCCATCCTGTCTGACAGATGGACGCCCTGTATTCATATATATTTTATTGCTTACATTTCAAACATTTATGATAGTATATAAACAATAGAAAATGTTTTTACACGTAGATATTTATTATTTATATTGCTAATTAATTACTTTTTTATTCATAATGCTGTGATGTTTGTCGTCACATGAAATATGCTGAAGTTTAACATACGCAAATTATACAGCTGTAATAAAACATATAACATAATTTATATAATAATACAATTTATACAAAGGATACAATTTATACAAATAATACAATTTATTATATAAAAATTAATACTTTCTAGTAAATAACATATTATCGTTATCAGTAATCTATAATGATAAAAAGTAATTAAACTGTTAAGGTAAAAAAAAAAAAAAAAAAAAATGCAAAAAAATTTTTTCCTTTCACTTTATAGAAGATTGACAAATTTATACATACATATGATTTTATCTTCAACAAAGATTTTAAAATTTTTTAATAAAACTTCGATATTTTAATTTTTGTTTTAATGCTTCTATACCTAACTGAAGGAAAATATTTCATTATCATTTTCATGATACAGCTTCTGTTAAAATGTATCAGTTCTTTTAACTACAGAAAAGTGCTAACTCATGATCATAAAAAAAATAAATAATTGAATTTCCAAGAAAAGGATAAAATACCAAGTTGGAGGACCTTGAAGAATAAAGGAAAAGAAATGTGAAACTTTCACAAGAATTAAAAAGTATTTTTAAACTTGGAACTGATAAGAAGATTTTTCCTCCGAAAAGAATTGATAACTTCGTGTTTGTCTTTAAAACTTTCCGCTTGATGTATTAAAAGTATATTTCTAAAAGATTCTTTCAGTTTTATCTGAAAATTTCTTTTAGAATAAACCGCCTCTACTAAAAAAAAAAAAAAAACTAATTATTTATAAAGATTCTGTTTTCCCCAAAAACTAAAAACATTTAAGTTAGGAAATAAACTTTTATTAAAGCAGATTGTAATCTATTTTGCTAATTTATTTATTTTTTATTACTTTTAATTTTTATTTTCTAATTTATTTATTTTATTTTTTATTTCCTAAGGTATTAAATCTTTAAAATTGATATTTTGGATGAGTGTATGCTATAAGCATAATTATAACATTTAAAAAAAAACATTTTTTTTATGTATGTTTAGAATAATAAATTCCTTTTTTTTTGCTTGTGAAATTACTATAAAAAACGACACCGTTAAATTTTCAAACTATAACCGTAAGAATCGTATAAACACCAACGTATTAATGAAATTAAAAATTTGTCATTCATATGCAATTATGTTTGAAATAATTTTTTTATAAAAGTTAAATTACATTTATTTATTTGTATTAGAAAAAAATATTAATTTTTGTTTAGATTAATTATTATTTTTTATGCTGAATAATAAATAGAGATAAATAGTTAACAGTATCAGCTAAAAATATTTAACTGAAATTTTCTTTTTTTAGAATATAAATAATTAGTTTGTTTTTTTTTTAGTAGAGGCGGTTTAATCTAAAAGAAAATTTCAGTTAAATATTTTTAACTGAAATTCGTTTTTCTTAAAAAAAATTAAAAACATTTAAGTTAGGAAATCAATTTCAAAGTTATAAAAGCAGATTTTAAAATCTATTTTGCTAATTTGTTTATTTTTAACTTTCCTAAGGTGCTAATTCTTTTAAATTGATATTTTGGATGAGTGTATGCTACAAGTATATTTTTAACATTAAAAAAGCACTATGTTTTTTATGTATGTTTAGAATAATCCATTCCTTTTTTTGTTCTGCTTGAGAAATTATTATAAAAACGATACAGTTAAACTTTCAAACTATAACCGTAAGAATCGTATAAACACCAACGTATTAATGAAATTAAAAATTTGTCATTCATAAACAATTACGCTGAATTAGATTTTTTTATAAAAGTTAATTTACATTTGTTTATTTGTTTTAAAGAAAAAAATGTATTTTTATCCATTATTATTTTTTTTTTAAGAGGAATAATAGGTAGACGCAAATAGTTAATAGTATAAGCTAAAAATATTTATGTAGGGATTTGAACGTATAAAAAATAAAAAAAAAGTTTTATTTTTATATTTTTGTTGAATTAGAAATTCTAAACTCAAGAAGGTTACCTTTTTTTCAAATTTATTGTTACTTATTGTTAGTATAACCGTATAAACATCAATGTATTAATGAAATTAAAAAATTTGTCATTAATAATCAATTATGTTTGAAATAGATTTGTTTTTTATAAAGATTAATTTACATTTGCTTATTTGTTTTAGAAGAAAAAAATACATTTTTGGTTCAGATTCACTATTATTTTTTAAGAGGAAGAATAAATAGAAATATATAGTTACCAGTACAGTCTAAACATATTTATGTAGGGATTTGAGCGTATAAAAAACAAAATTTGTTTTATTTTTTGTATTTTTGTTTGAATAAAAAAATTCTAATCTGAGGAATGTTACCTTTTTTTTTCAGCTTATTTATTGTTACTTTTCTATTTGTATAAAAATAATTTATTTAAGTGTCATAGAAAATATTTAATCGAAATTTTGCTATAAACTTTAATAAATTAATATATTTTGGTTTAAGAGAGGTATCGAACTGTTGTGGCTTAATAATAAAAAGAGTGCAATTAGTTTTCTTTTTTAATTTGTTTTTTTTTCATTTTTGTTTGTAAGCATTTGATAAAAAAAGTTTTTATAAAAAAAACATAAAACAAAGACATTTTGTAAATATACTAAGTAATTTATTTATTCTGTCTAATATTCGGGAAATATTAAGAAAAAAAATAAATAAATAAAAATTTCAAAAATATTCCCATGTGGGTCCAGATTAGAATAGCCACACATGTAACCCATGCATGGCGTAACATGTGACCGAAATGGGTACCCAGTGCCCGTGGGGGGGGTTATAACCGGTTGCGGCAAAGTCAGACTTCTCCTTTGGGTGCCCCATGTCTTTGTGCTGCAACATCAAATACGAAAAGAAGCTACATTTTTAATCTTTATCATGACTCGTCGGTTAACACGGATTCTTGGACATGGTCTAGAACAGGGGTGGGCAACCTGCGGCTCGCATACAGCCCGCCTTGAATATTTTTGCGACCTGTGAGATTTATCACATTTTTAAAAAAATATATTTATTTTATTATGATCAAAGTAGTGAAAACCAATGTATTAAAAATATATTATGTGTGCATCCATATATTCAAAGATTGACTATCGAAATTACGAGAAAAAATTAACTTTGATTTTAAAATAATATTCTTGCGAATATAGGACAGATATTGCCTGTTTTATTTATGAGTTTAAAGTTATGAGTTCCCAGAATAATTAAATTATATTCTGCTTCACTTTAAGTGACCTCAGTGAGCATTCTTAGATACGCACAGTTGATTGTTGATAGCAGAGCAAACCAGACTCTTAATTCAAGTTGTTAGCGCTTTTGGTTCAACTTAAGTCTGCGAATCGTTTTTTTTTTTTTTCAAAATTAAATTGATCAAACACAAAATACGCTCAAACATAACGGACGCAATACACCAGTTAAGATGTGTAAATTACACAAATTGAGATCGATTTGCAAAAACTGAGTGAAAGAGTGGTGAAACAAATACGCACTAGTAAAATAAGTATTTTTTAATGATTTCAGTTTTTTATTTTGTATATATTTATATATATTTTATATTTAATTTTTAGAGTTATATATTTCTTTTTACAATGTGTATTTAGTATCATTATTATTATATTATCCATGTTTACATGTAAGCATAATAGTAAACACAAAAATAATAACTCATTATGTTTCAACTTTATTTTAAGAAATTAAATTTTATAACAAAAAAGGGATAGTGTCCTTGTTAATGTTATAAAAATATTTTTTTTTTTAGGAAACAGTACTAAGCTGGTAAATAATAGGACTTAATTTAGAACTGAAACTTTTATCTAATTGCTTCGGAAAATTCAATTTGCCTGCAGAATGATAGAAAACGACAGAATAAGGAATTACTTATTGATTTAGATCTAAGACAGATTGAAACAAGCCTAAAGACTTGTGTATTCACTATAATTGGCATTCGATTTCTCAATTCTCTGTGGGGAAATTCTCAGTTCTTTTTTGAGAAGTTTGAAAAATTAGGGGAAAAAAATATTGCAAAGCATTTAAATTTGAATAAAAGTTTTTTTATTTTTATCCGGCTTCCCTGTAGTGATTTTCGCTTAAAACTAATTTTTTTATATTTTTAGTTTAAGAAGGTAAGATTTTTTGATAGTAGATTTTTTTTTTTTGTCAAAGTTATTCTACGTCTTTTTGAGAATTTTGATAAAGCAATTCTTTGACTTCAGCAATGCAATTATGATGAGTAAATTATCGCATGGATACGCATTTTTGTATGTATAAGAATGGCATTTGATTAAAAGTTTCAAAGATATAAGGAAAATAAAAAGCATGATGATATTTCTATATTATTATAATGTGTTTCTGATATGGAAAATTATAATAATTATAATAATTTTTTTTATTTTATTTCTTTTTAATTCTTTATTATTTTCCGCTTAAAAATAACTTTACTTTTGGTTTAAAAGTACGATTTCTGATAATAGATTTTTTTTTGTGTGTGAAAGGTTATTCTACGTCCTTTTTAAGATTTTTGATAATGCAACTCTTTGACATTTTGATGAGTAAATTATTGCATGGGTATGCATTTTTGTATGGTTAAGGTATGGTTACATTGGTAACATATGTCTTTTTGTATTTTTCTACATCTCAACATAATAAAAGATTGGCTAGTACTCTAAAAATGTTTATATTTTAAATGTTTATATGGTTACATTGGTACATGGTATTGGTTTTGTATGGTTACATTTGATTAAAAATTTCAAAGATATAAGGGAAAATGAAAAGCATGCTTATATTTCTATATAATTATAATTTATTTTTATAATGTGCTCTGATATGGAATAATTATAATAATTAGTTTAATTTTATTTCTTTTTATTATTTTATTTTTCTTAAGCACGAATTAGTTATTATAGCTCTACAACATATTAAATTATTGCTCTAGGTTTCTTCACAACAACATTTTTTTAAAGAACTATTACTAAAAGCAACACATACGCCAGACAAAATATAAAAGCAAGCAATTACTTGTCTTTTGTATTTTTTTCTACATCTCAACATAATAAAAGATCGGCTAGTACTCTAAAAAAATGTTTATTATTTTTTTGCCCGCTGGGTAACTGCTACAATATAAATATTTTTACTTTTATCTAGAATTTTCTTGTTCAGAAAAAGAACTGCATGCAGTTATGCATTCAAACTCAACGAACTAAACATCATTAATAGCTTTTGTTAATTTTTTTTTTCTATTGGCAGACATTATACACTTTTTTTTTTTCCCTATTGCATCAAAATAAAAAATAAAAAATAAATAAATAAACATTATAATTAATTGATAATATAAAAAACAGTAGACAATACAATTAGACTAGATTAATGAAATAAAAACAAAATGTTAGAAAGAAACCATTACCTTTATCTTGTTTTTTATATATTTTATATTATTTTTTAAGCATTTGTATATATTTTTTTTATATTTCTGTTGCAACATTTATTTCAACTGTATAATTCCATTTAGCTCTCATACTCGGCGGCTATTTGATGCATATTATATGGGTATCTGGTTTATTCTGCCGTTGAAAAAAGGAAAAATTGCCAGTATAAAAAAAAGAAGCTTATATAGGAAAAAAGAAGCTAAAATAAGTAATAATTATATAATTTCACGTCGATTTAAAATGCTTACATTTTTAAAAGACAACAGTATTAAATCGTATTATTATAATTCGATGTAGTTTTAAACGTATAAAAATTGTATGATATTTTAATAATAATTCTAATAGTATTAAATTTAAAATAACTTACCACCTTTCAGAATATACGAAAGAATTATATATATCGATAAAGTCTCAGATTTATTGACGAATTAAAAATTTTTATATTTAAATTCTGTCGTAGAGCAATAATGCTAAAAATTAAATGTTCTTTACTTAAAAAGCTTAATATATTTTTTTTAAAAATTAATTTTCCATTACAACACAGCAGTAGTAGAATAGTAGTAATACAATAGTGTAGTAGAATAGTAACGTTAAAATTCGATAAAATTGGACATTTTCTTACAAATATTTCACAAAAATAACCATATAACTGATAAATAAACCTATTCATAAATTACATAGAATTGATTAATTTGTTAACCGTTTTTTTTACATCAGTATTATAATATACGTATATGTGTGAATAAATATCTTTATCAGAATTTAAAAATTGCATAATCTTCTGTAAATGTAAAGCATAGTTTTCAAAATTAAACAAGAATACTTTCATGACATTAATAGTTTTCTGAACTTCTTCAAATGACTTAAAAACAAATTTTCTTCAAGCGTTATTCAATAAATTTGTCAACATAACTTTCCTTTTTTTTTTCAGAAAATAAAAAAAAAAGAAATATTTTAAAGCAAAAAGCAATTTCAACAGATAAAGTTGAAAACAACAACACATGCTTCCATTTCTTCTAAATAGCATCGCTTACGATAACTGAATATAAAGCACGAAAACGACAGCAAAGAAATTTGTTCAAGAAACTCCCAATTTATTTTGTTTTGGAGACTGTTTACAGTATACAAGTGAAGAGGAAAACAAATAAATAAACCATCTAATATTATCTTCTTCTAAGAGAAAGCGAATTGCTTTTTTCAAATGCAAGTATTCAAGTACTTCGATTTTACATTCTTTTCTCTTTATCATGAATGTAGTAATTGCTTTTATTTGTTCCAAAGGTACTCTCTTTGTCCTCTGAAATTCTTGCTCTTTCTTTTTCCTACGCTTTATTGACGAAAAGATCGCTCCTTATAATATTTCCAATTTTATAAAAATATTTGAATCGGAGAAAATTGTTGTTTCCAAGGATTTCTTTGAAAGTATAATTCGATAAACTACACTTAAATAAAATGACTGTCTTATGAATAGACGACATTCAAAAAATTGTAAGCAAATGAAATAAATATCTGCACTGTAAAAAAAATGCTTTGTTTTATGTGGTGCTTAAAGAAATAACTGTATATTCAAAATATAAAGTTATTCTTATTACTATTGATATTGATTTATTCTTATATATATTGATATTAATATTGATTTATATATATTTATATTATATATATGATTTATATATATGTTATATATATTAATATTAATTTATTCTTAGTTATGGATAGCTGTGTTTTATTTTTGAGCATTATTTTGGACATTATCTAAAATAAATTATCTTTTTTATATCTAATATTATTTTAAAATAATAAATTTTACATGGCATTACAGAATAACACTAGAAGATAAATAAACAAAGAAAAATAATTATTAATATAATATATTATATTATTTTTTTTTAGCATCATGAGAAATTATTCTAACGTTTACAGTAGTTGAGTTAGAAGTATATTTTTACTTTTTACTAAACTTTAGATAATTTTTAATAATCAATAAACAATGTCATCGATATTTTAATAAATTTAAAATGGAAACTATAGGGACTAATGTCATATTGTATATGGTATAAAATTATATATATATATAGTATAAAAATATGGAAAATGTAAAAAAATGTTTTGTTTATTGTGGTGATTAAAGAAATAACTGTATATTCAAAACATAAACTTGTTTGCCATTTACACTTTCTCATCAAAAATTAAATCAAGGTAATATGAAAAATTAACGATTTATTCTTAGTTATTGGTAGCTGTGCTTTATTTCTGTGCATTACAATGCACTTTGTAACTGAGGTTGTGCACATAATCATGCTCACTGGAAAAAAAGATGGACATATGCATATCCTCAGGTTTATTTAACCTTAAATCTTTATCCATACAGCACATTATTACTCAAACATACATATCATATGTATGTCTATTTATTTACACATTTAGATGTATGTAAAAGCAATAACATATAAATAAAATCCTAATTTTCAAAAGATGAATTTGAAATGCAAAAGGTAAATTAGATTCGCAAACAAGGTGAATTTGATTTGCCAAATCTGAAATTTTATAATTTAATTTTAGAGTAACACATATTTATAAATAGAATTGATTAATTTGTTAACATTTTTTTTTTTTATATCTGTGTTAAAATATACGTATATGTGTGAATAAATGTCATTCTCAAAATTTAAAAATTGCATAATCTTTTGTAAATGTAAAGCACAGTTTTATATGGCAAATGTAAAAAAATGCTTTGTTTATTGTGGTGATTAAATAAATAACTGTATATTCCAAACGTAAAGCTGGTTTGTCATTTACACTTTCCCATCAAAAATGAAATAAAAGTATGTGACAAATTAATGATTTGTTCTTAGTTATCGATAGCTATGTTTTATTTCAGTGCATTATTTTTTGTACATTATTTAAAATAAATAAATTTTTATCTATTTTAAAATAATAAATTTTACATGGGATTACAAAATAAAACGAGAAGTTAAATAAATAAATAAAATAATAATTAATAACATTTAATATATTGTTTTCTTGAGAGCACTATGGCAAGTTTTACTAACGTTTACAGTAGTTGAGGTTACATGAACAGTTTTACTAAACTTTAGAGAATTTTAAAGTGAATAAAGAAATAAATGTATATTCAAAATATAAAGTTTGCTTGCCATTTACACTTTCACATCAAAAATAAAATAAAGGCAATGTGAAAAATTAATGATTTATTCTTAGTATTGATAGCTGAGTTTTATTTCTGCGCATTACTTACATTATTAAAAAAGTAATATTAATGTTAAAAATATTAAAACATTTAATATATTATTTTCTTGAGAGTACTTCAAATATTTAAACAAAAGAGGAATAAATTTCTTACAAAAATACCTTCGTACGAAGATGTCTTAATCAACACTCCTTACTTGCGCACACATTTTCTGGGACGTCACTTCCGTCCCTTAGATGCCTGTGTCTATAGTTCCCCACATATACAAATGCTGAAACATACCATGCACTTGTAGCTGAGGTTGTACACATAATAATGCTTACTGAAAAAAAAGTAACATATGCATATTCTCATGCTTATTTAACCATAAATCTTTATCCATACAGCACATTGTTACTCATAAAGATATATAGCATATGTATGTCTATTTATGTACATATGCATATATATGTATGAGCAATAAGATATAAATAAAATCTAATTTTGGAACGATTAATTTGAAATGGAAAACGGTAAATAAGATTTGCAAAAAGTGAATTTGATTTGCCAAATCTAAAATTATTGATAATTTAATTTTAGCTTAACACATATTCATAAATTTCATAAAATTGATAAATTTATTACCCTTTTTTTACATCGCTGTTAAAATAAATGAATATGTGTGAATAAATATCATTTTCAAAAGTTCAAAAATGCATAATCTTCTGTAAATGCAAAACATAGTTTTCAAAATAAAAGAAGAATTCTTTCATGTTATTAATACTATAGTTTTCTGAACTTCTTTAGAGATGACTTAAAAAACAAATTTTTCTTCAAGCTTTATTCAATAAATTTTTCAACATTACTCCCCCCATTTTTTCCCCAGAAAATAAAAAAGAAATAATTTAAAGCAAAAGAAATTTCAACAGATAAAGTTGAAAACAACAACACATGCTTCCATTTCTTCTAAATGGCATCCCTTACGATAACTGAATATAAAGCACGAAAACGACAGAAAAGAAATTTGTTCAAGAAACTCCCAATTTATTTTATTTTGGAAACTGTTTACAGTATACAAGTGAAGTAGGAAAACACATAAATAAATAAATAAACCATCTAATATTATCTTCTTCTAAGAGGAAAGCGAATTGCTTTTTTACAAATGAAAGCATTCAAGAACTTCGATTTTACATTCTTTTCTCCTTATCATACATGTAGTAATTGCTTTTATTTATTCGAAGGGTATTCTTTGTGTCCTCTGAAATTCTTGCTCTTTCTTTTGTTACACTTCATTGAAGAAAAGATCGCTCCTTATAATATTTTCAATTTTATAACGATTTTTGAATCGGAGAAAATTGTTATTTCCAAGGATTTCTTTTGAAAGTGTAATTTGATAAAACTACATTTAAATACTACGACTGTTTTATCAATAGTCGACATTCAGAAGAATTGTAAGCAAATGAAAAAAAATATGGCACATGTAAACAAAATGCTTTGTTTTTTGTGGTGATTAAATAAATAAATGTTTATTCAGAACATAAAGTTGGCTTGGCATTTACACTTCATCATCAAAAATAAAATAATTGTATGTGACAAATTTATGATTTGTTCTTAGTTATCGATAGCTGTGCTTTATTTCTGCGCATTATTTTAGACATTATCTAAAATAAATTATCTTTTATATGTAACATTATTTTAGAATAATAAATTTTACATGGGATTAAACTTGAAAAATTAAAAATAACTTGAAAATTAATATTAATGTTAAAAATATTAATAACATTTAATATATTATTTTCTTGAGAGTACTTCAAATATTCAAACAAAAGAGCGATGAATTTCTTACAAAAAAATTCCCCGTACGAATATGTCTTAATCAACCATCGTTACTTGCGCACACGTTTTCTGTTTCCGTCCCTTAGATACGTGTGTCTATAGCTGAGGCATATACAAATGCGCAAACACACCATGCATTTGTAGCTGAGGTTGTACACATAATAATGCTTACTGAAAAAAAGTTAAATATGCATATTCTCATGCTTATTTAACGATAAATCTTTAGCCATACAACACATTGTTACTCATAAATATATATATCATATGTATGTCTATTTATGTAAATATGCATATATATATGTACAAGCAAAATATATAAATAAAATCCTAATTTGGAAAAGATTAATTTGAAATGGAAAACGGTAAATAAGATTTGCAAAAAGTGAATTTGATTTGCCAAATCTGAAATTATTGATAATTTAATTTTAGAATAACACATATTCATAAATTACATAAAATTGTTTAACTTATTAAACGTTTTTTTACGTGGCTGTTAAAATAAATGAATATAATTTTCAAAATTTAAGAAGAATTCTCTTATGATATTAATAGTATTCAGAACTTCTTAGGAGATGACTTAAAAAAACAAATTTTCTCAAGCGTTATTCAATAAATTTGTCAACATAACTTCCCTTTTTTTTTCTCCAGAAAAAAAAAGAAATAATTTAAAGCTAGAAATTTCAACAAATAAAGTTGAAAAAAACACATGCTTCCATTTCTTCTAAATGCTTCCATATCTTTCTTACGATAACTGAATATAAAACACGAAAACGACAGCAAAGAAATTTGTTCAAGAAACTCCCAATTTGTTTTGTTTTTGGAGACTGTTTACGGTATACAAAAAGTAGGAAAATAAATAAACCATCTAATATTATCTTCTTCTTCTGCGAGAAAGCGAATTGCTTTTTTTCAAATGCAAGACATTCAAAAACTTCGATTTTACATTCTTTTTTCTCCTTATCATACATGTATAATTGTTTTTATTTATTCGAAAGGTATTCTTTCGTCCTCAAAAATTCTTTTTTTCTTTTTCCTACGACTTCATTGATGAAAAGATCGCTTCTTATAATATTTCCAATTTCATAAAAAATATTTGAATGGGGGAAAATTGCTATTTCCAAGGATTTCTTTGTAAGTATAATTTGATAAAACTACACTTAAATAATACGACTGTTTTATGAATAGACATTCAGAAGAATTGCAAAGAAATGAAAAAATATGACAAAAATCAAAAAAAAAAAATGCTTTGCTTATTGCGGCGATTAAATAAATAACAGTATATTCAAAACTTTTGGTTTGCGATTTACAGTTTTCGCATCAAAAATAAAATAAAGATAATGAAAAATTCAAGATTTATTCTTAGTTATTGATAGCTGTGTTTTATTTCTGTGCATTATTTTAAACATTATCTAAAATAAATTATCTTTTTATATGTAGCATAATTTTAGAATAAAAAATTTTAATAGGATTACAGAATAAAATAATTTGAAAATTAATATTAATGGTTAAAAATATTAATAACATTTAGTATATTATTTTCTTGAGAGTACTTCAAATACTCAAACAAAAGAAGGATAAATTTTTTACCAAAAAAAAAAAAAAAAAAAAAAAAAAAAAAAAAAAAAAACACTGTACGATGTTTTTATCAACCATTGTTGCTTGGATCAACTTTTTCTGTGACGTCACTTCCGTCCCTTAGATACCTGTTGCTCGCGCATATACAAATGCGCAAGCATACAATGCACTTGTAGCTGAGGTTGTACATAATAATGCATACTGGAAAAAAGAGTAACGTATGCATATTCTCAGGCTTATTTAACCATAAATATTTATCCAAACAACACATTATTACTCATAAAGATATAAATTATATGCATATCTATTTATTTACATATTAAGATATACATATGCATATATATGTACAAGCAATAACATATAAATAAAATCCTAATTTTGAAAAGATAAATTTGAAATCTAAAAAGGTAAATTAGATTTGCAGAAAGTGAATTTTATTTGCCAAACCTGAAATTTCATGATTTAATTTTAGAATAACACATATTCATAAATTACATAAAATTGATTAATTTATTAACAGTTATTTTTACATTTCTACTGAAAACATACAAATATGTGTCAATAAATATCTTCAAAATTTAAAAATTGCATAATCTTCTATAAACGTAAAGCATAGTTTTCAAAATTAAAAATAATTCTTTCGCGATATTAATAGTTTTCTGAACTTCTTCAGAGATGACATAAAAACAAATTTTTCTTTAAGCGTTATTTAATAAATTCGTCAACATAACTTCCCCTTTTTTTTTAGAAAATAAAAGAAATAATTTAAAGCAAAGAAATTTCAACAGATAAAGTTGAAAAAACAACAACACATGCTTCCATTTCTTCTAAATAGCGTCCCTTACGATAACTGAATATAAAGCACGAAAACGACAGCAAAGAAATTTGTTCACGAAACTTCCAATTTATTTTGTTTTGGAGATTGTTTACGGTATACAAGAGAAGTAGGAAAATAAATAAATAAACCATCTAATATTATCTTCTTCTAAGAGAAAGCGAATTGCTTTTTTTCAAATGCAAGCATTCAAGAGTTCGATTTTACATTCTTTCCTCCTTATCATGCATGTAGTAATTGCTTTTATTTATTCGAAAGGTATTCTTTCGTCCTCTGAAATTCTTGCTCTTTCTTTTTGCTATGCTTCATTGACGAAAAGATCGCTCCTTATAATATTTCCTATTTTATAAAAAAAATATTTGAATCGGAGAGAATTGTTGTTTCCAAGGATTTCTTTCAAAGTGTAATTTGATAAAACTATACTTAAATAATACGGCTGTTTTATGAATAGACGACATTCAAGCGAATTGTAAGGAAATAAAAAGAAAAATATATGGCAAATGTAAAAAAAATTGCTTTGTTTATTGGGGTGATTAAAGAAATATCTGTATATTCAAAACATAAAGTTGGTTTGCCATTTATACTTTCTCATCAAAAATAAAATAATGGCAATATAAAAAATAACGGTTTATTCTAGTTATTGGTAGCTGTTTTTTTTTCATTACAATGCACTTGTAGCTGAAGTTATGCACATAATCATGCTCACTGAAAAAAAGAGTAACATATGCATATCCTCATTCTTATTTGACCATAAAATTTATCCATACGACTCATTATTACTCATAAAGATATATATCATATGCATGTCTATTTATTTACATATTTAGTCGTGCATATGAATATAACGTATAAGCAATAATATATAAATAAATATCCTAATTTTGAAAAGATGAATTTGAAATACAAAATGGTAAATTAGATTTGCGAAAAAATGAATTTGATTTGACAAATCTGAAATTTGATAATTTAATTTTAGAATAACACATATTCAAATATTAAACAAAATTGATTAATTTGTTAACCGTTTTTTTTTACATCGCTGTTAAAATATTCGAATATGTGCGAATAAATATCATTTAAAAATTTTAAAAATTGCATGTAATCTTCTGTAAATGGGAAGCCTAGTTTTCAAAATTAAAGAATGCTTTCATGATATAAATAGTTTTCTGAACTTCTTTAAAGATGACTCAAAAACAAATTTTTCTTCAAGCGTCATTCAAAAAAATTTGTCAACATAACTTCTTTTTCTTTTTTTTTTAGAAAATGAAAAGAAATACTTTAAAGCAAAAGAAATTTCAACAGATATTGAAAACAACAACACATGCTTCCATTTCTTCTTAATAGCGTCCTTTACGATAACTGAATATAAAGCACGAAAGCGACAGCAAAGAAATTTGTTCAAGAAACTGCCAATTTATTTTGTTTTGGAAACTGTTTGCTGTATACAAGTGAAGTAGGAAAATAAATAAGTAAATAAATAAATCATCTAATATTATCTTCTTCTAAGAGAAAGCGAATTGCTTTTTACAAATGCAAGCATTCAAGAACTTCGATTTCACATTCTTTTCTCCTTATCATACATGCAGTAATTGCTTTTATTTATTCGAAAAGTATTCTTTCGTCCTCTAAAAATTCTTGCTCTTTCATTTTTCTACGCTTCATTGACGAAAAGATCGCTCCTTATAATATTTTCAATTTTATAAAAATATTTGAATTCGGAGACAATTATTATTTCGAAGGATTTCTTTGAAAGTGTAATTTGATAAGACTACACTTAAATAATACGACTGTTTTATGAATATATGACATTCAGAAGAATTGTAAGCAAATGAAGTTGGTTTGCCATTTACACTTTCTCATCAAAAATAAAAATAAAGGTAATGTGTATTATTAATGACTTTTTCTTAGTTATTGATATTTTTTTTTATTTTTGTGCATTACAATACACTTGTAGCTGAGGTTGCGCACATAGTCATGCTTACTGAAAAAATAACAAATGCATATCCTCATGCTTTTTTAACCATAAATTTTATCCATACAGCACATTATAACTCATAAACATATATATCATATGCATGTCTATTTATTTACATATTTAGACGTGGATATGCATATATATGTACAAGCAATATCATATAAATAAAATCCTAATTTTGAAATATGAATTTGAAATGCAAATGGTAAATTAGATTTGCAAAAAAAAAAAAAAGGAATTTGATTTTCCAAACCTGAAATTTGATAATTTAATTTTAGAATAACACATATTCATAAATTACAAAAATTGATTGATTTGTTAACAGTTTTACATAGCTGTTAAAAAAAAACGAATATGTGAATAAATATCATTTTCAAAATTTCAAAATTGCATAACCTTCTGTAAATGTAAAGCATAGTTTTCAAAATTGAAGCATTCATTATATTAATAGTTTTTTTAACTTTTTCAGAGATGCCTTACAAACAAATTTTTCTTCAAGCGTTATTCAATAAATTTGTCAACATAACTTTCCTTTTTTAAAAAAATATAAATAAATATTTTAAAGCAAAAGCAATTTCAACAGATAAAGTTGAAAACAACAACACATGCTTCCATTTCTTCTAAATAACGTCCCTTACGATAACTGAATATAAAAGCACGAAAACGACAGAAAAAGAAATTTGTTCAAGAAACTCCCAATTTATTTTGTTTCGAGACTGCTTTACAGTATACAAGTGAAGTAGGAAAATAAATAAATGAATAAATAAACCATCTAATATCATCTTCTTCTGAGAGAAAGAGAATTGCTTTTTTGCAAATGAAAGCATTCAAGAACTTCGATTTTACATTCTTTTCTCCTTATCATACATGTAATTGTTTTTATTTATTCGAAAGGTATTCTTTCGTCCTCAAAAATTCTTGTCCTTTTTTTCTACGCTTCATTGACGAAAAGATCGCTCCTTATGATATTTCCAATTTTATAAAAAATTCGAATCGGAGAAAATTGTTATTTCCAATGATTTCTTTGAAAGCATAATTTGATAAAACTGCACTTAAATAATACGACTGTTTTATGAATAGATGACATTCAAGCGAACTGTAAGGAAACGAAAAAAATATGGCAAATGTAAAAAAAAAAATATTGCTTTGTTTGCTGTGGTGATTAAAGAAATAACTGAATATTCAAAACGTAAAGTTGCTTTGCTATTTACACTTTCTAATCAAAAATAAAAGTAAAGGCAATATGAAAATATAGCGATTTGTTCTTAGTTTTTTGATAGCTGTGTTTATTTCTATGCATTATTCTATGCAACTTTTTATGTCTAACATTACTTTAGAATAATAAATTTTACTGGGGATTACAGAATAAAAAAATTAATATTAATGCTAAAAAACATTGATAACATTAAATATATATTTTCTTAAGAGTACCATGAGAAGCTTTACTAAAGTTTGCACTAGCTGAGGATACACGAGCATTTTTACTAAACATTAGAGAATCATTACCAATCAATAAACAATACCAACGCCCTTTTTAATACATTTAAAATGAAACTATAAGGATTAATTTCATATGTATTTACTCGTCATTATGGTGCATTGAGATGCTTTTTCAAAAGTATAAGTAAACTAACAAAGGTATACTTTACTATCGAGTGTTAATGTGAAAAAGAACAATTTTTGACTAATTTCATATGAACTTCCACGTTTATTTTTGGTACTTAGAGATGTTTTTTCAAAAGTATAAGTGAACTAATAAAGGTATATGGTACTTTACTATCGATTGTTAATGTAAAAGGAAAAAGTTTTGAGTAATTTCGTATTGACTTGCTTGTTTATTTATGGTACTCTGAGAGGTATTTTCAAATGTATAAGTGAATTATTTTACTATCGAGTGTTTGTGTAAAAAAAAAAAAATTGACTCTTTTGCAATATGTGGACTTCTTTTGCATCCAATATACATTTATATCAATTTAGGTTTAGGATACATTTTGTTATTATTCTTTTCAATGTAAATAAAACTAGCCAATGTAATAAGAATATCGTATCTCAACAGTTTTTGAGCATGTACTACGAAGAATTAGAAATTAGAGAATCATTATTAACCAATAAATAATACCTTCGAAATTATAATCAATTTAAAATGGAACTATAGTAACTAATTTCATACTGACTTACTCGTTTATTTATGGTATTTTGAGGTGATTTTTTCAAAGGTATAAGTTGAATTGTTTTATTATCGAGTTTTAACATAAATAAATAAATAAATTTTGACCAATTTAATATTGACTTGCTCGTTAATTTATTTTATTTTGAGATGCTTTTTCAAAAGGTATACATAAATTATTTTACTATCGAGTTTTAATGAAAAATTCTCTTTGTAATGTGTGGATTTCTTTTGTAGTCCTCCAATATATCTTCATGTCAATGAAGGTCTATGTTACATTGTTATTATATTCTTTTCAACGTAAATTGCAGGAATAAACTTGCAAATTAACCAGTGTAATAAGAATACTTATATCAACAGTTCTTGAGCATGTACTACAAATAATCAGAAGTTAGAGAATCATTATTAATCAATAAACAATACCAATGGCTTTTTAATAAATTTAATATGGAGTTATAGGGACTAATTTCATATGGACTTGATCCTTTATTTATGAGAGGGTGTTTCAAAGATATAAGGGAATTATTTTATTATCGATGGTAAATATAAAAAAAATGAATTTTGACTCTTTGTAATTAATGTGTGGACATGTTTTGCAGTCCTCCAATATACCTTTATATCAATGATGGTCTATGATATATTACGTTATTATTGTTTTCAATGAGCATTGCATGAATAGAACTGACAAAACTAACCAGTGTAATAAGAATATCTTATCTCAACAGTTCTTGAGTACTACGAAATTATTCAAAGTATCTATGAGGATTCATTAAATTTAGCAATATAAATAAAATAAAATTTAGTTATAGTCATACAAATAGTCTATATGCAATTCGTGTTTTAGCATAAAACATTATATGATAAAAAATATATTTGAATAGAAAATAAATTATAAATAAGTAAGTATAGCTTATAGGTAAGTATGGCTTATAAGTTAAATATTAATTTATTTTGAATCGACTTAAAATACAAGATGCTTTACTATTTTATTATTTTTTTTTATGATTTATTTTTATCTATTTATAATGAATCAAAATGCAACACATTTTACTATTACAAAATCTTTTTCTAAAATACTTTTCAAAAGTTAAATTTATGCAGTCCACAGACACAGATTTTTTGCCAAAACTAGAACTTTTTTTTTGTAATATAAATTTTTATTTTTATTTTTGAATTGTTAAGTGTGTGTGTTCTGTACTTATCTGAAGTTTTCTAAAAAAAAAGAATGTTTTTAACTTTGTGAGTAGAATGAAAAAAAAAAAAAAAGATGAAAAAAGAAGATACACATCAAATCTTTTTTACTAATAACAAAAAAATTCAAAAAAAAGGTTCTAAAACAAATATTGACTGAATTAAATATTTGTTATAAGGAATAAATTATAAATTTCTACTTTATGTTAGCTTTAGATAAAAAAACTGAATTTAAAGTTCTAAACAGAATTTATAACAAGGCAGTTTTATTTAGTAAAACGTGATGTACAATTTTCTCATAAAAAAAGGGGCAACCTTAATAATTATGGTAATTATTATTAGACTTTCATAAAAGTGGTATCGTCTGAAATGTCTGAAAAGAATAAATTTATGAAATGTAATTGTTAATGTTAAATATAATTGTTTAACATGATTAATTAACACGACTAATTAACTGCTAACTTGAAATTTTTCCATTGTAGAACACACGATTTTAGTGTAATCGATTCCGCATGATAATATTAACATATGGTAATATTTTTGTAGCGATTTTTTATAAGTTTCATAAATATGGGGGTTTAAAAATTGACTTTTCTATTGTAAAATGAGACTTGCTTATAATGAACGAAATCTCACCCTCTAATTACTAGCCTAAATTTTTTTCTGAAATCAAAAACATGATTTAATCAAATTTTTGTGAATGTTTTTAAAAGTTATTAAACATTAAATACAGTTATGACAAAATGAATTATAATACTAATAGACAGTTAGTTTTCATTGGCCCTCAAGATATAATTTTTAAATATAAATATGAAAAGCTTACGAGATATTCAAGTAAATATCAATTAGGGAAGCGTTTACAAATTAAAAAAAAAATTTTATTATAAATCTCCTTTGCATTTTTTAAAATACATTGTAATTTAATGGCTACTATCAAACATGTTATGGCATTGTGCTGGTTAAATCAAGATAAAAATATAAAAATTTTAAAATTCATCCCGTGAAGAAAAACATTTTAACGTTAAGAATTCAAATTTAGAATGATTTTAAGAGAGAACTTATTATACGATATAAATTAACTGGGCCTGGTATTCGATAATTGACATAACACCATATGTCAAGAATACTAATTAAACATTAAATAATAAACACGTAAAGGGAAACTAAAACATAAAAAAACTTAAAATATAAAAAAAATAAATAAGTGAATATATTAAATGATAACTTAGAATGTCATAAATTATAAACTTATTTCCGAATATAGAATAAGTTTAAAAGAAAGTTTATTATATTATATAAATTAACTGGAACTGGCTATCTAATACCATCACGCCTTCAAAAAATTTGAATAAAAAATATAAATATTAATTTTTTAACTTAAATAAAATAAATAAAACCCTTAAAAAGAAATACGAAAAATACCTTATGACAAGAGTACCACTAATAAAACATTAAATAAATAAACAAATAGACTGAAACTTAAAATATAAAAAAAATAATAAGTTAATATTTTAAATGATAATGTAAGAATTATAAACTTCATCAGAACGAACATCAATAATAATATTTGAAATGGATAAAAAGTAAAATAACTATATTTTTGTTGTAAAAAGAAAAAAAATCTTTTATAAAATTCTTTAATAAAATATTTGTAGGATTTTTTTAATAGAAAAATAATCGTAAAATATTGCTTTCATGTTTAAAATAATGAGTTAATAAAAAGTAGATTTAAGTTAATTTCAAACCATAAACTTCTTTTAAAATTGTCACCAATTAATAATTTTACGATAATTTGAAAAATTACTTCATAAGTTCTTCCATGTTAATCCTACTTATCTTCCTTTATTATACTGAATACTTTTATTTTTCCTAATTATTTTTTAATTAAAAATTTTTTTAAAAATTATAATTAATCTGTTATCCAATTTCTTTCTAAAAAGTTAAAAAAAAAAAAACTTTCTCCCAAATTCTCATAAATTTTCATTTAAAAATTTTTACCAAACTAATTAACTATCATCAATAAAAAAATAACCATTGCATTTTTTACTTTCTAAAATTTAAAAAAAAAAAATCAAAAATTTGGCTGAGTATCTGACTGTCGGCACTAAAATTCTCATAAATTTTTTATTTCGGAGTCCACTTTAAACGATCCAGGTTTTTACGTAAAACCGCTCGTTAAAAAAATATTTGCAGAATATTTAAAAAAATCATCAAGTTTTAACTTTAAATCGATTTCAATAATAAGCGCTCGATAAGTTTCAAAATAACCTTAAATCGTTTAAATAACCTTTTTATTTTTTTAAAAAAAAAATTCTAATCATGCGTAAGCTTAAAAATCATGACTAAACAAATAATTTTTTGCCCAAACTCGTTTCGATTTGCAGATAAACAATTTCACAGTCTAAAACTAAATTTATTTAAATGGAGTTATATATAAGATATCAATTATGATATCAATAAACAAAACATTATGATATCAATAAAATGAATAATAATAAAAGTATTAAAAAAAAAACGAAGTCATAAAAAAATAAATAATGCAAAATTTGTAGTGTAAATGGCATTTTGTAACACAAAAAACATTCACCCAAATAATAATAAATTCCATCATCATTCGAAAGCTTATGTAAAGAAAGGTTCTCAATTACCCAAAAATTACAATTTTGTAAAATTATATATATAAATTATTTAAAATCTCAAATCTTTAATTGGATGTTTTTCTTAATAAAATTTACCAAGACTAAAAAGTTTTATTTTCTGTACCCGGGTAACACCGGGCTATATTTGTAACATAAAATATTTTTCATGGAACATAAATTTTTTACATTTAATTGCATTTAAAATTAAATATTGTAAAGATTTTCTTTTAATTTAAGAATTTTATATTCATAAAAGTAATTTATATTGATTATTGTAATTATTATTTCCAAGTTGCATATTATTGATTATTGAGTTGCTACATTAGTCATAGATTGTTATTTTGACACATTTGGTTGGGTTTGTTGCTCTACGGTCATTTTGTACACATTTTGGGGTAATTAGACCGGGACCAACAGTTTAACATGGATTCCGTATCACTACAAACATCCATGTCACAGCCAGTTTGAATCTGAAGCCTGTGATATCAAAGGCCAGAGCTCTAGTCAATCGCATCAGGCCGCTGTTATTTTGATAGCATGTACACATCGTATAATTATTTTTTATGCAAATCGTAAATTTTTTTCTTAATATAATATATAATATAACAATGCATTTTTTCTACGTATTCATGAAACAAGACTAATGTATTAATTAATAATCAAAATAATACATGGGAATTAATTATTACAATGAATTTTTACGTTGTACACCATCAATATTAAAATTTATCATTATCTATATAACAAAGTTTATTTAAAAAAAATTTATAAAGTAATGCAAGTTTACCTTAAAAATACATCTCAAATATAAACAAATAATGAGAAAAACAATTTGGAGCAATTAAAAACCGACATCTATCTTCATTTAGCTATTTGGTATTATTGTCTGAGTAAATTTAAGACGCATAAAACAAATTGCGTTCCCTCATAGTTGTGGGGATAGTATTTAACCATTCATGGTTCATTTAATCAAAGGAGGTTGTTAAAGATGTTATTGAGTCTAAATGGTATAATTGTGATAAAGTTATAAAAATATATAATTATCATTATTTAAATAAATAGTTGAAATTATTATCATTTACTGTTACATTTGAATAAAATCACGCGAATTTTTGTTGCTTTTTTCTGTGTAATCATAAGAGGAAGGCCATAACAGTAATGAATCATCACATGCCTTTAATTAGGTATTTGAAGATTCAGCACTTTTTTAATCCAGCATTGAACGAATCGTTCGCTTTGGGATTTTTGTTTGGATTTCGGGCGTTGGCCTTGAGTGCCAAGTCGTGAGACAGTGCTGCTCGTATTTTCGCGCAGCGTTTATCCTAAATATTAGTTTTGCATTCATTACAGCTTAGAACTCATAGATTTGTATGTCATTCGTAACGAATTTATGAAAAAGAGATCCGAAACACAGACACTTTTTAAACAAAATTTTTTTTTTTGCCGTAGAGTAGCTTGTTATAACTTGTCTTAACTTTCATTGTACTGCTTTAATTTTTCTTTTGTGGTACGTTTTGATCAATGCAAGAATATATAATTCGATTAATGTTCAATGCATCAGTTTAGATTTTGTATTCGCTAGAATAACAAATATTCTATCGGTCATTTATATCGTCTACACAGGTTAAGAATGTGTGAAAACATATTAAATATGCACGTGTTTTAATCGTTTAAATTTTATCTGGAGTGCTTTATCTCTGTATCTCATTAATGCTGTATTGATATTAGATAATCCCCCAAAATCGCTAATCCGGTATGATCGCGGTCTTGAAAGGGGCCGGATTAATGATCTGCTGTATTCTGTTTATGAATGAAAATATTGCAATTTTGGATACGGGCTCGAACATTATAACTAACAGGAATTTTGTAATAAAAATTGGTGGGGATAGTATTTATCTTACACTGAATCTATTGTGGTAAAATTCTCTAGTTCCATAATGGAAAAATTTCGCGTTAGTAGGGATATTTCGACACATTTGACATTTCAACATGTTTCGAATGATATCACTTATTTGAAGATCTAATGATAATTAAGAAAATTATTAAGGGTACCTATATTTTTTGGGTGACTGTATAATTACCTTTCTAGATTTTTAGAGAATAAATATTATGATTATAAAAAGTAATAATTAATTTTGTATTTATGATTTTGGCTATTGGGGCCTGATGGACGAGTAACTAGTGCTCTGGTTTTGGTGCCACAGTTTCGGATTCAAGTCCGTGTGGTGCCATGATTCATTGTAGTGTTTCAGAATCCATCTTAAACCGTAGGTTCCAGTCTAATATAGCTGTAGAGCGTTGGACATAGGATAACCCTACTGTGTAAAAAGAAAACATCTTCTGTCTTGAAATCTGCCAGTAAGCAGACGGCGTTCGCCTACCATGGAGTTGTTGCGCCAATGAAGCAGAAGAAGAAATTTTTGCTTAAACTATTGAAATTTATTGAATCTATTGAAATATCTATACGTGATAACTTCAACATTTTGTACAGTGCTTTTCATTATCCAATTTATGTTAAATAATTTATTATTATGATCAGGTTTTGAAACATGCAATTTAATTATCTTATTTCGAAATATTATATAATTATATAGTCTATAAAAAGCTGATTTATAGTCTATAAAATAATTAAAATCCTGAAATCATTATTATATTGACATGTCTTTTAGTATATAGCTTCCCACTTACAACTGCAAATTCCCCTTAATAATTATCGTATAGCTAACTTTTCTTACCCTTTGTTAAATTCGTTATTTTAAAATTCAAGAATCAATGTTGTATTGATAATAATGATTTCAGATTTAGATTCCTTATCAGATTTCATCTAATAATGTTTTAAGGGCACATAAATTCAGTTCCCCGAATCAAGCTGTCCTCCTAATTCTATTAAGTTTTCCGCGAAATGAAAGCTTTCTTATCATTCCAACAAATGAGCGGGATTTCCAAGGTCCAGGATGAATGATATTCCGCACCATCCGCGCCGGATTAGCAGCTTTGGCGACATTAAGCGGATTAAGGCCGCCAGACGAAGATATTTCTGGAGGCTCTTTTATCACTTTAAGTCGGCTTTGCAACTGAGACCTCAAGGATTCCCGTGGTAGCAAACAACATTTCAAAACGGAAAACACTCAATGAATTCAAAGTATTAACTTTCTGTTCATTTAAAATATTTTGCAAATATGGTTTTCGTATTTATACACAGTATCTCGCAAACAGATTTTTGTATCTAAATTAAAACTCAATGTTATAGTTTTTGTAATTTAAAAACTATAGAAAATTACAAATTCTAATTTTTTTTTCTAAGCATTCATTATATTTTTTAACTTTTGGTATATAAAAAATGTTATTTTTTTTAAATGAAATAATCATTTTAAGAATGTAATTTTTTATTTTAAGAATAATTTTTAATTATTAGAATTTGAGTGCAGTTTTTAAAATAACACGTTTTATGATTATTTGAATTTCAACAATTCTAGGTAAAGTTGTTAATCAACGGTATCTATCCAGGGGTGCGAGTAGCTTGAAGATAAGCTACGGGCGCGGAGTAACAATACCGTCGCAACGCTCTACGATCATGTTAGACCAGGACCTACGTTTTAAAGTGGATTCCGAACACTACAAATATCCATGGTATCGCCGGGACTCAGGCTCAAAACCTATGGTATCGAGAGGGCAGAACGCTAGCCACTAGGCAATTAGAAAGGATTAAATCAATAAAAATGCGAAAACTGCATGTTATAAAATGATATTGTGCCTATTCCTTTTAAATGCAGGACATTAACCTAAATCTAAAGATACTCACTATTAGAACTGCAAATTTGTAACAGATTTAGTTTTATCTAGAATGCATCAGGGATGATTTGCCGCACAATATTATGTTACCTGCAATCCAGAAAAACCTGAACTTTTGAGATTTAGTTGAAGAAAATTCCACTGGAGGACTTTCAGGCTTACAAATTGTCGTGCAAACTTCGGATAAACACATAACCTACTGAGTTAGCTTCCTTTTTTTCAAATTTTGAACTGAGTATTAACACGCTATTGAACTATTGAAGTGACATTTACTGACTCTATATTAAAAATATATAGAGGTTTTTTTTTTTTTTTATTTCCAAGGGCAAGGCAAGTACAAGAAGAATATAAATAGTAATAATAACAAAAATAACAAGAGAAAAATACAAAAGAATAAACGTCCAAAAAAATGCAAAGATGACCGAAGTCATTGCCTTAAAAGTTCTCTCGCACGCCAATAAAGTGCTGTCTCCGAGTCGCCGTCAAGTACCGCACATCGTTGGAGATGGTATCTGTTCATTGGGTCTGTTGAACCACATAGGGGGCAGCCAAGATTCGAAAAGATTTTAATGCGATGAAGATGTTCTTTGCTAGAGAGTCGTGATCAGTCAGAAGTCGGAACTGGGCGACAACATGCCGTCGCGGATTGCTGGGTATTGCTAAAAGATCTTCAACTCTCCAACGCTTTGACTTAATCTCATCTTGAATTTGCAACTTAAAACAACTTGTTCTCCTTCTACGCTTCAGCTGGGAAATATCGAACATCTTTTGATGGAGAAGTGGAGGCTATCCGAATTGCTTTGAAGTATTTACTAATTTTTGAGGATAGATTCAGTAGAGTGATTATTTTGTCTGACTCACAAGCCTTAATTCAAGCTATTAGTTCCACCAAGCCACCTTCATTAAAGGAAATCTCCCAGTGTCAAAAGCATTTGAGGGAACTGACTTTAAAAATGAAACGGGTGGTACTTCAGTGGATACCTGGCCACTGCGGCATTTTTGGGAACGAATAAGCAGATTGTCTAGCAAAAAGAGGCTCAAAACTACTTCAAATGAGATCCTCGCCACTGTCCCTCCATTCTATAAAACTTTATATCAAACAATTAATGACTAAAATATATACAGGTAAGTTTCATTATATATAGAAACACCTGAACCTTGATAGTAATCATTCACTTTTTACAAAATAAACTTTGATATATTCATTGTATTGCATTGTATCATTCATTTCAATACCCATATTTCTAACTTATTGGAATCTGATTTGAAAACTTGATATTTACTTATTTCATTAATATCCTTAAATGAACTTTTTAAAATGAAATGCAATTTAACGACATTTATAAAATAACAACGATACTTTGATTTATTGAATATATCTCAATAAATATTTTTTAATTTGAATTTCATTTTTAAGAAAATCGATAAAATAAGGCAACATATTTTTTAGCATATTCCCTTCTTTCAAATCAAACAATGTCGACCTCATTTTCTTCATAATTTTGAATACCAATAAATTGCTATAACACTGGAATAATTTTTATAACATTTCAGATAAGTTATTACTAGTAGTAACATATTAAAAAAATTTAAAAAAAAAGCATTTAATTAAATTAAAAAAAAAATGTATCAATTATATAATTTTTTTACCCAAGTTCGAAATTTTTAATTAAATTTTTTTTTTTTTACATTATTAATCAAAACATGTTGAAATTAAAAATCCTGAAATGTATGATTAATCTTTGTGTGCATAGAAAATAAAGATTTCAATGAAAGGAATTATTAAATTTTTTATTTAAATGCTTTTTGATGGAAATTCAGACATGCCCTTTCAGCAAAAAAAAAAAAAAAAAAAAAAATATCAAAACACCAAATTAATTTTCTCAATAGAATTAATTATTCAAAAAACATGTTTTCTTAAGAATAATAGCGTACAAAAATGCTTTTAATTCGATTTATTTCTTTTTCCTTTTGTGTTTTTATCAGTAATCCTTAAACTCTTTATTTACGCAGTGCTGTTTGCGATATAGAATTTTAAATTGAAAATGCTTCTTAAAAAAGAAAACGGTTCCAATTAATTCAGAGATGACATTGAGTGATTGCATTTTTTTAGTTATTTTCATGCATCTTTTGTTGATTAATTCAGGTTTAAAATTAAATTATTTTTTATTTCATTTCAGATGTCATTTAAGCAATTTAATGCCTGAGGTTAAGACATTATGCGAATAAAAATTAATCTTTTTTATTTATAAATTTATAATTATTAAAAGTTCCATTATGGTTGCCCATTTTGCAAGCTACAGAATTTATTACTGTAGTGTGCAAAATGGGCAACCATATTATAAATGGATGTGGTTGGCTGGAGCAGACTACTTAGGGCAGAGGTTGGAGAACTCACAGTTTTATTTACAGATACACAAACACCACACTCAAACAATTAGACACATATAATATTTAACATATTTATAGATTCGTGGAAGGACTTGACGTGTAAGCCGAAATTCGGCTATTCGCAGGGTGCTCGAAATATATTGCCTCTCCAGTTGAGAGCCTGTATACCAACTAATACGAAAGGTTACCTTAAATAAATTTTTTCTAATATATAAAACTATAACCTTAATGGGGACTATAAACTAAACCTTTCTCAGCGGGAGCACAGATTGCGCTGTACTTCCTCTCGGGTAAGAGTCTCGAAGCCGACTGACCATTTTTCCTGAACTTTGTAGGGAGCGCTATAGTCAACGTGTAGGAGAAAGCATGGTTAAATCACCTTTAAGGAAAATTAATTTTTATGCAAAAATTTTTTTAAAACTAAATTTTGTTATATATGCATATTTTAACATTTCTAGCTTTAAAAAAACATTTTAAATTAAATGTCGCTATTTGCAATGCAGGATATTTTTACAATAATGACTGATATGCATTACCACCAATGTTACTTGCTCGCTGCACTGGAGCCACATTTTCCCTCTAAAATTTGGAGGATCTGTTCTTATCTGAAGGCTTTGTACTTTTTGCCTGTGTCCTTTCTAGCTTACGCATTTATCGTGCCAACATAGACTCGAAAGTTGTTTATTAAGCATTATTTTAGGATTTCGAACCAAGTTTTTTTAAGTCCAATCCTTCCCCCCCCACACATACACACCAAAAAAAGCACAAGTTCTGATAAAAAAAAAAAACTGCTTTAAGAAGTTTTAAATATAATGGAAATAAAGGATTTTGTGTTGAGTCAAACGTGGTTAAATTTAATTGATATAAAAAATTTTAACACTATTTTCATAAAAACATATATATATATATATCACAGTGTATGGTAGAAAATTTTCTCAAAGGATGAAACGGATTTTCTCTCTATTTTCTTTCAGATAAATCTGACTTTAGAAAACACCACCACCCCACCTTTATAAATCTAAGAAATAAAATGGTTTGAAATGTTAAGAGGATTATTGCAGTTGGAAAAAAAAAAAATACATGCTTTTACTCAAAAGTTTGCATTGTAAGAAACACAAATCCGAAATTGAAATTCAAGTTTTTGGTTCTAAGCCGCGCTCAACAAATCCCATAAATATCCAAACATCCAGGAAATTTTAATTTGAATCTGCCAAAGAAATCGTGTCGTTTTCCCCAAACATATCTAAATATTAGATTCTGTTGAAAAAAAAATTTAGTCGGTTTTTCCCATATGTAAAATAGAACAAAACGCAGTGCTGTATAAAATAAATATGCGATTCGTTTTACTTTACAGAATTTTTTTATGGGATTTCTTCTCAGTGAAAAACGGTTTTAAAAGAAATACGCGTTCAACATATTTTTTTTTTAAACTGTTTATTTTTAAAATACATTATTTTGAAACTCGTGTAAAAACAAAATTGTAATATGTAAATTGGCAGATTTGTAATTGCAATGTGTTAGTTCTGTTTATTCACAACAACATTAAACTTAAGAAGGCAATCCTCCGTATTAATTATTTGTTGCAATTGTTAATTGTTTCATTACTAAGTGCTTACTATCTAATATCTATGAAAAATAAATTTCATATAACTTTTTATGTCGAATAAACAGATGTTTTTTTTATTTTATTTGTAATTTGTAGTGTTATCGCTTCGACCGGAACCATTTTGGGAGCCAGATTGTAGTGTGCAGGTTGGACAATCCTATTTTATCTGGATAGGTTGAAATATATGAGGCACAGATTGGAGAACTCACAGCTTTATTGACACACGCACATACAATTAGAGGCATACAATATTTAACACATTTAAAGAAATATAATTTTAGATTCGTGAAAGGATTCCACTTCTAAGCCGAAAACTTGATACTTCGCTAGGCGCGGGAGGAGCGAAATATACTTCCAAAAAGTGCGAGAGTCTATAGACCAATAAATATGCAGAGCTGCGTTAAATTTACTTTCAAGATGAGAGACTGCAAACTAAACGTTTCTTAGTAAGAGGGCAACTTGCACTATTACTTCCTCTCGGGTGAGAGGCTCGAGGCCTGACCATTTCTCCCAATTGCCACTGGGAGCGCTCGTGTAGTGCTTAGGAAGAAACACGATTATAATTTTTACTTTAATTTTACATTGAATTACTAATTAAAATTATTCATTAAATTATTCTTCAACTTTTCAACTTTCAATTCAACTTTTTGATTTTTGATTTATATAGTTTTTTGAATGAGTAATCTTTCATAATTAAATTTCTTTTGCTCTAAATCTGTGAGACGTTTGTGATATTCAAGATATCAAAAAACATTTAAGATGCTTTTTATCTAAGTTATAAAAGAATTATAATAAAAATGTTATTAAATTCATATTATAATTTTTTCTTATAAATAAAAAGTTTAGTAAATTATTAAATAATTGATATTAAGTGCAATAAATGATGGCAATACAATTATCAACTTGTAAATGAAATAAAAATGCACCAAAAAAAAAAGAATAAAGAATGTTTTACGATGTAAATATAAAATTAATGACACATGAATTGCATTTCAAATTAAAGTTTTTACTTATATTTTTTATTTTTCAGAGCATTTTTGAGCTATGTGAAATAGAAATATCTCAAAAATATAAACGAATAAAATTTGTGAATAATGTACTCTACATGACAGAGAAAATGCATCCCCCAGAAGAATTGGCTGAATGATGAATGAAAAATTGGTTGAACACAGCTGAATAATTTATGTAGATGATTTAAAATTCTTGTTTGTCTCGTGATAACTTACTGAAGATAAAGAAGAAAAATCTGATAAAGTAATATCCTTTTTTTTTCTTCTGACACAGAGGGAAATATTTATCTGAACTGTTTTTCATTTTAGAAGACACACGTAGCTACAGAGATAACTAGACAACGATCTCGAAGTTAGATTTCAATATTTTGACAATTTTATGAGAGAGTTTGTTTTGACCTATATATGATTGGTTGGCTCATCTGTCGCATTGCAGTTAAAGCACATCCACATTTGCCTGCTGAAAAAATGACTTGGAGAAGATGGATTGTTAAAGGGAATATGCATTTTTTCACATTTTTTCATTACAGGAGCATCCAAATATTTACCAGCATGCTTGGTTGGGACAACTCCTTCATTTACGATATTTTCCGAATGTGCAGGGTCTATTGGGTACTCGAGTAGCAATGAAAATAATTATCGACGATTGATTGAAAGCTGCTTGAAGTTATGGCTTTCTTTATGAAAATTGCCATATACGCGAAACCGTCTATGCTTAAGATTACCATAACATCGAGACAGTATTTTGGATAATTGAATGGCATATGACAATATTCACCGAATAATTTTGGTTTTGTTTACCTACGAAAAGCACAAAATAATGGTATGGATCCATATGAATACAGATCCAATATTGCAGCGATTTTTTAAAGCCACACTCTTCGACAACGTTTCATCTTGATTTGGGTGTCATCCTTTTCTGAAATCGTGTTTCTTAGAAAATAATAATGGGGCGATAATATGCGGAACAAGTGCTACAGCCTGTTGCACTGTCTTGCCTTAAGCCTTCCTTTGTAGATGGATAACATATGTCTATTCAAGATAATAATTAGTAGACAAGTCCAACGAGGTGTAGAACATGATTGGAACTTTGCGTGATCTGCTTAAATCTCAAACAAAAGAGCTGACCATATGATCATAAAGTGAGGCTTCGGTGATCAATTCTTCAGGACATGATCTCGCTGATTTTATGATTTCCTCTGAATGTGTGTACATCATTACTTTTGTAGAATTAAAATTATATATTTACACATGCCTGTTTACCAACCAATTTTCATTCTATTTTAGCTGTCAAGAAGTTTGTTTATTATCGAACGACTTTCTAAGGAAAATGTAGAAAACATTGTAAAATGTAGAAAAAAAAATCGTATACAATAAAAATCAAGTAATATTATAAGGGTTTGTTTTTATCCTACATATGATTGGATGGTTCATCTGTCGCATTGCCGCTGTAACACATCCACATATATGTACTGAAAAAAATGATTTGTAGAAGATGGATTCTCAAAGGAAATGAGAATTTTTGCAAGTGTGCAGGACCATCCAGATATTTACCAGCATGCTTGGTTGTGGCATGCTGTGACAGCTCCTTCATTTACAACTCTCGACATTTTTAAGAATGTCAAGGCCCATTGTTCTTATTGATTCAGGCCCTCCTGAATCAATAAGAACAATTATTGATGACTAACTGAAAATTTCTTGAAGTTATGGCGTTCTTTTTACGAAAATTGCCATAAACGCATAATTAAAAATACCAATACCAAACTCTGCGACGGTATCGAGACAGAGCTCTTTGGACAATTGAATGGCATATGACAATATTCACTGAAGAATTTTTCTTTCATTTATCAATGAAAAACATAAAATAATGAGTCAAGGAATAGGAATCATCTTGAATACAAATCAATATTGCTATGACTGTTTAAGACACTGACAATGCTACATCATGTTTTGGGTGCCATCCTTTTCTGCAATCGTGTTTCTTAGAAAATAATAACGGGACGATAATGTGCGAACCAAGTGGTACAGCCTGTTGCACTATCTTGCCTTAAGCCTTTGTATAGTTGATTCAAGATAATAATTAGTAAACAAGTCCAGCGAGGTGTGGAACATGATTGGAACTTTGCGTGATCTGCTTAAACCTCAAACAAAAGAGATGACCATATGATCATAAAGTGAGGCTTCGGTGATCAATCCTTCACGACATGATCTTGCTAATTTCATCATTTTATCTGAATGTGTACATCATACTTTTTGGAATTAAAATTATGTATTTACACTGTTTACAAACCTCAAGAAGTGTATTATTATCGATCGACTTTCTAAGAAAATGCAGAAAACATTGTAAAATGTAGAAAAAAATCGCATACAATCATCAAATAATATTATGATGTATAATAATAATAATATGATACTAATACTGATATGATTCTAATAATAATATAATTATAACAATAATATGATCAATAATATTATGATTATAAATATTATTATAATTATAAATCAAGTCATATTATGATGTGTTACAATTTAAATGATTAGATTTGTAATTATTTCATCAATTATATTAAAAAACACATTAAAATTTAATAAGCTTCAAGCTTTCTTTTCTAAAAATATCCACCAGCTCAAATTTCATTTTACGAATTTCGAAACTCGTTGCTATCTATATATTCAGAAAAAAAGTATCAGTTTTTATATTGTTATATATTTCATAATCATCCATTTAATACACGGAATTTGTATACAATAAAGAACTAAAGTTTTAAAATAAATTAATGGCCTAACATTGTGAAGTTTTAAACAAAAATTGTTCAAGAAATATATGAGTTAATATTTTTAAATTTACCATTAAATTAAAATAATTTTTTTTTCTTATTCCTTTGTGAAGGTTTTTTACTTAACTTTCATAAAAAGCTGCCAAATATATTTAACAAGCAAATTTATAAGTTTACATAAAAGCATTTGTACTGTAGATTTTATAACTATTATAATGTGCAATAGAAATCGACTTCATATTATTTGTTTGTTTCTAAGGAGAAATATAAATAAACAAAGGAGAATTAAAACATTCTTCAGTTTAATAGCAGATACTTTTTAAACTTTATACTGATAGTGAATTGAAAGACATATTTTTATTTTTAAGTTAACATTTTTTTATTAGTTTGAGGTGGTGAAACTTTATCTATTTTGCTGATTATTTGAAGAATATTTCTCTTTTATTGGCAAAATTTAAAATAAGTTAGTGAAGATATCAAAAGATATTTTTAATGACCTGTCTTCAGCAGAACATAAAATTTAATATTTATTTTATGACTCACAGCGTGAGTCTGTTTACTCTTTTCTCGCAGAAGGAAATTTTTATTAAAGATTTTTATATGTATATACTTTTGAATGTTCAGTGGCATGACGGTAATAGATTCATTTTAGTCGAACGGGTACCATACCGCAGAAATAAAACAAATGCATTTTTAAAAGTTATTAAATACATTTTTAAGTGTATTTCAGTGTCAGAGTCCGATATCTATCTCCATTTGTAATCAGCTCATGACAGATAAGCAACAAGCCTCAGAAAAGTTTTTGGTTTGTTTTGTTTTACAATATACATGATTTAATGTAAATATACTATAATAATCATCTACATATATTATCCATTATTTTAAAATTACCAATTTTTAAAATTTGGTATAGTATTTAGTGTAGTCTCATAATAGAATTATTTATATCATAATCAATTCACGAATGGGCGATGCATGGAGGAAATTGCCTTCCAAGAAGGCTTTTATGAGTAATTACTCCGTGTTTGCTTATTTTATGAGAATACAATAGTTGTCAATCAATCAATCCTCAACTGACTATCAATGCGATATGCTAAAAGAACTGACCTGGATGACTTTACACTTGGAAGAATTGTCAGTAGTTTTGAAGAGTCCAAGAGTTCGATGTGTTCCAAGAACGCCTTTGAAACTCTAGTAGATCTGTGAAAATGGTTGTTGTTTACTGTCGGAGGAAAACAGTGGCATAAGAAGTAATAAATTAAAGGAAGTGGATAATCCTTCTCAGAAGCTGCGTACAGCAGCATGAAATCAAATGGCTTAGATAGCTAGGTGCCTTTAAACATGGACTATTCTCACGTCGTCCTAAGCACTCCCACATCGTCCAATTTATGGCCCGCTTTTGACAGCACTCTTTAAACTTGTATAAAGTGAACAAAGACGAACTTATGAAGGGGACCATCTCTTTACAGGTAAGAATCATTTCAGAATCATGAATGATTCCACATTTGTTCTTATAATCAGTTGATATCTTTCATCAGCCTTTGAAAACTCTGGTAGATCTGTGAAAATGGTTCTTGGAGAAACACAGCGCCATCAGAAAAACTAATCGAAAGGAAACGGAAAATTCTTCTCAGAAGCTATGTACAGCAGCATGGCATCAAGTGGTTAAGGCTAGATGCCTTCATAAAGATGGACTATTCAAAAACGTCGAATGTTACATCCAATTTATGGTCCTCTTTTGACTGCACCTTATGGACTTGTATAAAGTGAACAAAGGCGAACTGATGAAGTGGACCATGTCCTCTTTACAGGTAAGAATCGTTTCAGAATCACGGACGATTCCACATCTGTTCATATCATCCGATGAATGAACAAATGTGGGCACAGAGTTTCAGCCTAGAATAGAAAAAAAAAAAACGTTTCAATGATTTTAGTTCCGTTTGGAGAGGAATTATTCTGAAACAATGTCACATGTGCTGCACATTTTTGAGTGATATTTTGTACGTCCGTTTTGAGGTCATTGGTGCAATTGTTTTCTTTATGGATCATAACGACAGACGAAATGGGCCTCAAGTTGAGGAAGAGCTGCTGGAAAGTGAAGATAACATAACATAACACTGTCCAGTGTTCTCTGAAGAATTAAATACCATAGAGCACATGTGGAATGTTTTAGGGAGAAGCCTTTTAAAACAATCCATTCGTTGGCAGACACCCAACAACTGAAACCGATGCTCATTGAAGAATATGCCCTTTTATTTCACCAATTGTTCGATTACCTGTTATTAAGTATGGAAAGATAGAGTCACCAGATGTTATAATTAAGGCTGCCAACCTTACAAAAAGTCATCTGTTGGTCTTTCTTTTTTGGGCAGGGAATCATATGTTTCCTTATTTAATTTCATGCAGCATGCGTCTTATTTCCTTTTATATTATATATCTGAGCCCTTTAAGTGCAAAATACTGTCGTTGTATTCTGATTTTCATGTATCCTAAGTGATTTTTCTAAATACTAAGTACTGAGTACTAAGATTTTCTGAAGTTACTAGCTAATTGCGTAGTTGCGAATCCAAGTATATCAATGTATTTATGCAATAAATTGTATAAATTGATGCCTCAGTTCTGGTTTTGAATTAATCTATCGATACTTATGCGTATATAATATTGGACAGAAAATTAAATGAAATGACAACTGTTGGAAATTTTTTTAAATGATGATGAATTATGCGAAAATTATATAAAATAGAAAAGAAATTAAGATAACTATTTTTTGTTATAAATTATAATGCTTGTAATAAAATATATGATTACTTATTGGATTAATTTAATTATCGTTGATTTCGGGATAATTTAAAAAGTAGTCATAAGTTGATTGAATGACAATAATATTTAAATAAATGTGTTAACAAACAGAAAAATTTGAAAAACCATTAGCTGTATATAAAGGAGATAAATATACCACAATAGATAAATTTGTTTTTATTATACAATATATATTACCACAATTATTATTTGTTTAATATTATGATAAATTACCAAAATGAACACTTGCTAAAATATTACGTAATTTAATACAAGTAGACATGCCGTTTTTCTCAAAATTGTGGAAATGTTCCACTTTATCATAATAATAAACAAAATTGTAGAAAAAGGTTTTATGAATGAAACTGAAATGAGTGTAGTATTTTTTCGCTAGTACAATTTTGTTAAATTACGATATAAATCTTTTTTTGGTTATATTTTCAGGAAATTCTTTCAGTTGAATCATTTTTCTTTAAACTATATTTTATTCCTTACTTACTTTTTTTCAATCTCTAGGAAATATAAAAATGACATTTCAAAACTCCTTCTAAAATATTTTAGAATTAATATTGTATAAAGAAGTTTATAGAGAGTTTCAGTTTAAGATTTCTTCTGGTTTCGAACATACATTTATAACGATAGTAAAACATATATAATTGAAAAAAAAAATAATATAAAATTTTTATATTGCCTTTATATAGTTTTTTAGAAATCATTTTTTTATAAAAATAAATTGAGTCTTTTATGTAAAGTTGGTATATAATAAAGAAAAAATTGCAATGTAGGCATTAGGTTGAAAGAGAAATACTTTGAATCCTCAAATATGCAATAAAAATTTGATATTTCTTCAATTTTGGTCATATTTCAATTTATTTCTTCAGTTTAAATGTTTTCCATAATTTAATAAAAATTTTTTTTATTTACACAACGTTATGAAATTTAAGGATTTTGCATAAAGGAAGTAATATTATAAAATATTTTAAATTTTCAAAAGTTTTATGATGAACAAAAGCAATTCATTCAAAGAATAACTAAATGTTTTTATTGATATAAACTTATAAAATATAGGAACACATTCTTTCAAAAATGAGAAAAATTTGTCAAAAAGAGCTCAAAGTTTAAAGTGTTTCACTATATTTTTACTTTGAAGTCAAATCAGTAATTGTTGGCTTTGCATTTGTGTTTCTTAAATTTTAAAACCTTGTGACTACATCTCTGATGAAATAAAATATAAAAGACGCCCTTCTCACTTATTTGAAATATCATACATTCTCTCAATTTTTTTTTGCTTTAATGTAAATTATTGGCATTTTAATCAGTTTTTGTTTTGAACTCAGCAATGCATATTTTTTATATAAAAATATGTAGCATATTTAACGTTTTACAATGTTAATCTATGTGTAACAGATTCAGTATGCATGTGGACAACATTGCAGCCACAAAGTGCATGCAATTTGGAACGAATTAATTGGGATCAATTTAAGATTATATTTAAGAAATTCATGCGGAAAAAGTGGGATTATAGTACTTTTTAATATTTCACCCCAATACAATTGAGAGTTATCAATTAAAACAATAGAATAAATAAAATGTATTAAAGACGAAATTGAGGGAAAAAAAAAAATCTGTGGAAAAAGTCACAGGTATTAAAAAGCATACGATTATTTTGTGTGAAAAAAACTTAACTAATAATAGAATTATTTGTCTTCCAACGTAGGGGCATTTGCAGTAAATATTTTGCCCTGTAATGAAGTTTCAAGGTCATTCATATATAACCTGCATATTTTTGTTATATATATTGCATTTGGTTATTTTTTTGGGTAATTACTAATGCATTCAACTCAGTTTTGTAGCTTGATAACAAAAACGTTCTTTGTCTTTATTTTAAATGATCCCGGTTAGGGCGGCATGATGGCCAATTGACTAGGGGCTCTGGTCATTGGTACCACACGCTTCTGGTTCGAAAGGTTGCTTGTTAGCTGTTCGGAATCCACGTTAAACTGCAAGTCCCGGTTTAATTAGCCTAAAGTGTGCAAAAAAAAAAAAAAAAAAACTGTAGAGCGACAAACCAAACCAAACCTTCAAAATTATTAATAATTTTAATATTTTTCGATATATAAATATTTATTTATTTTTTTAATTTTGAAACAAACTTCAGCAAAATTTCTCAGTTTAATTTAAAAATTACACTGAAAAGTAAGAAGGTTTTTTAAAAAATTTATTTGAAAAATTACAATTCGTTAAAATGAAGGTTATTTTTAATAGATAAAAGTTATTATTTAATAGTTGTCCGAAATTAGTTTGATTACACAAAAATATCTTTCAAATAAACATCATAAGGCAGACTTATTGACTTCCCAGCTAAGCATATATTCTTTTCATCAGAAAGTGTTCAATAATATTCAAAATATTGGCATCAATAATTTCAAGAAATAGTTTCTAAAATATAAGACAGTTTTTATTAGATTCTTTTCCCTCCTGTAGCTTTTTCCGAAATTATGACCAATCAATAACTTTATATATATTTTTATAGCTAATTTATTTCGATCCTATCCATATTAAATTTGAATAAAAAGTAATTATAGTAAACGAATAAAAGATAAAAAATACATAAAAATAATCTAGATAGATATTTGGATGTTAAAGGGCAAAGTCCCTGCTTAAAATGATTCGATTTAAATGATGCTTGAGCATTAATAATTCCACCCCCCCCCCTCCCTGAGCTTCTAGAAAGCAATAGAAAGCGAAGAAGAACTTATTTATATTCTCAGTCACGTTTTCATTTGCATACGTGGCTCTTAAAATGAAGGATATACATATACACCGAGCAAACTAATTTTTCAAGCGTGTTTTCAAAATCAAATTTTTATCTTTCTATGTATTTCGTATGAATAACTGAAGGAGTCTTTTTTTTTAAAGAAAAATTACTTAAGCATTGTTTTCTCGGCAGCCATATCTTTTGTTAAAATTCTTTGGCTAATTATGTGACTTTTGTGGAAAATGGCGTAATAAAATCTTTCGAAAATTCAATAATTCAGATGCAGAAGTTGTAAAAATTGTGTCTTTGAAATCCAGAGAATAGGAATGCGAAACAAAAGAAGTTAATTTGTCACGAATCGAGGGGTAAAATTCAAAATCAAAAGACATTAATTTTGTTTCACAAAATGTATAAATAATATGATTTATGATGCTCACAATGAATTGAAGAATATTGATCAAATAAAAATACTGAAAGGTTAGTTTTATCACATTTGTATTTTATCAACAACAGATCCATTCCATGAATAGGCTGGAGATGCGCAGACATGGGCCTATCATTGTTTTTCTTCCTGATTACATCATAGTATTTAAATTTTATATTAAAAATGCATAGGGTAGATGTTTATTGTTAAGGCTTTTTAATTCTCATGAAAGATTAAACTCTAGAATGTGATACGGCTTTAATTTATTAAAAAAGGAAACACTTAAATATTTCTTCATTGGTGCAATAACCCCATGGTGGGCCCAGGTCGTCTACCTGCTGGTAGATTTCGAGACAGGAGATGTTCTTTTTTGCGAGAAAAGGTTACCAGTCATATTAGATCAGGACCTACGGTTTAAAGTAGATTCCGAGCCAATACAGAGGCGTCCAGGGACATTTACATTTATATTTTACAATTAATTATAATCTTATAAATTAAAAATTAACAATCTTACATTGTCATTTTTATTAAAATTTGGGCTGTAAATTACAAAATCAATACATTGTTATAAAAATCAAATATGTTTGTAAAATTTAGTAAGTGACTTTATGGGTATAGATTTTTTTTAAAAAAATGTGTCAAACGAAGAGGTTGAAACACATGACATATGTAAACAAAAATTATGGCAAAGAAAATTTTCAATTGTTTTTTAATATATTTTAAAATTATGACGAAAGCCAATTCAAAGTTCTATCGTAATTTTTTTACTGAGCTATTTTAGATTATGATTAAGTCATTACAGAAGTAAAATATTATAGTTACAACTAGTTAATACAATGATTTAAACAAAATGTTATATTGTTGAATATAATATTCTAATTATATAGGTGTTTATATTTTTGAAAACCATATTTCGTTAAAACCAATAACTAAAGGGAAAGAAACATTACTTCATTAAACACTTTTTAATTTAAAGAAATTATGACTAATTAAATTTATTTATTTCTGTTCAATTTATTTATGGAAAACTAGAAAAAAATTATAAAATGAAGAGAAATTCAATACTCAAAATTAAAAAAAACAACAACATTGAAGACAAACAACAAGGACGATTATTTTAAAGTAATGGATATGCATAATCACATGCAGTTTAAGATAAAAGGAATGCTTGATAAATCATAAAAAAGTTTTAATTAATTTTTTCTCTTAACAACATATTAATAGTATTTAAGAAAAAGTTTTGAATGAAATGATAAATGTGTTAACAACTTACTTAACATTTTTCTAGTCACAATAGCTACTTATAGTTTTCAACAGCATCAACTAAAAAGTTTCTTTTTGAAGATTAGTGGGCCTTCTGTTTCCCTTATGTATGCATGATCAAGTCATTGATGCAACTTGTGTATGCATGATCAAACCACCAACTCCCCGATGCAACTTATGCATGCATGATCAAACCACCAACTCACCGATGCAACTTATGCATGCATGATCAAACCACCAACTCACCGATACAACTTATGTATGCATGATCAAACCACCAACTCCCCGATGCAACTTATGCATGCATGATCAAACCACCAACTCACCGATGCAACTTATGCATGCATGATCAAACCACCAACTCACCGATGCAACTTATGTATGCATGATCAAACCACCAACTCCCCGATGCAACTTATGTATGCATGATCAAACCATCAACTCCCCGATGCAACTTATGTTTGCATGATCAAACTACCAACTCACCGATGCAACTTATGTATGTATGATCAAACCACCAACTCCCCGATGCAACTTATGTTTGCATGATCAAACCACCAACTTCCCGATGCAACTTATGTATGCATGATCAAACCACCAACTCCCCGATGCAACTTATGTATGCATGATCAACCCACCGATGTAAGAAAAAGAAGTTCTCCGTGTGGGTCCAGGTTAGAATAAACCCACTGCAGTCCATATGATTAAAATGGGTACGCTTGGCTATGGCTATGCTTGGGGGTATATCTGTGTGGGGTACGTCAAATTTCTACCTTTAGATTCCCCATGTCTTTGTGTCACAAGATCAAGGACAAAAAATGCTGCATTTGTTACACTTTATCGTGATTCGTCGGTTTAATACGGTTTTTTTGATTACGGGGTCTAGATGTTGCTGTCAACCAAGTGGGATAAGAAACAACAGAAAAACAGTACCTTTCTGTTAATCTTTGAGAAGTAATTGCCTCGCATTTGCATGTTTAATAGGAAAAAACCCAGAAAATTCCCACCAGACAACCTGACTATAGATCCAAGACACTTTACACACGTTTTCAAAATCGCCATCGAGACTCCTATTTTTCCGAAATTATTGATTACCAAATGAATTACAGATTTTTGTGTGGATAAAATCCAGTGATTTGTGCACAATATATATAAATATACATATTATATTGTGCATATAATATGCACCATAAATAAGGTGGTATAATATTTTTAAAGGAAAAATATCTTTATTTTCACAATGTGAATACTTTCTTTGAAACAGAGATTTTTATTTTCCGAAATAAATCGGTCTGCAGAATATGAAAAGCCTTATAAATAACTGAGGACAAGACACGATAGAACATTTCTTCATCATTTATTCATGGTTCTCACAAAGTTTTCACGACTTAAACTAAAAGATGGTTTGAAAGGTTCACATCTTTCTCAAGGTTTATAAAATTTTAAACTAAATCATGAAATGTATAATTCAAATCAAGTAAATATTTTCGGTATTTATTGATTCGATAATATCGATTATTTGAATTTTTATGGAAAGTAATCTTATTTATGAGCAGGTCTTTTGTAAAAAAGTAGCAATTGTAGTGAATTCTTCTAATAAATTTGTTTAAAATAGTAAATAACGAAACTTCGTGAATATAATGAAACATAAAAGACACTTCTTTTAAAAATTGAAAGGCATACAAGTCTTTCGACTTTTAAATAAAATTAAAGTATCAAATTTTAATACATATAATTACATATATAAGTATTAAAACCCGTAGTTAGACAGTTAACTATACTATACTACTCATATTTTCAACTAATTGTTTTATTAAATTAAAAATTGTGAAACCACTCGAAGGATTTATTAGTATACAGCAAATTGATAATATTAGAAGTTTTTTTCTGTTTAAAAATTTTGCATTCACTATTATTGATATTTTATTTCGTAATGTGAATTGCCTACATCTAGCATATAATGTAATATTAAAGAAAAAAAACAGGAAAACATTTGAAGTTTTTCATAAAGAAAAAAACGAATTGTTTATAGAAGAACAATATTTTTAAAAACAATTGGAAAAATCAGGCGTGCGTAGAGCATCTATTTGTATTTTGTTGTTTCATTCCCCGTTTAAAAATTAAAACTATTTTAGTTTGTTTAAATGTTTAAAAAACAATTCAAATATTATTATTTATTAAGAAAACAAGAGATACTATGAATCGAAAGGAAAAAGAAGTGAAAAATGTAATTTATTTGCTACTTAAAAATGAATTTTAAGTAGCGATGTTTCACGTTTTTGCAAAATTAAAGCAAGCTGTTGATTGGAAGAAAAAAAAAAAGGAGCAGCATTTAAAAAAAAAAATAGTGAATTCATTGAGTATTCTTACTCATTCTATTTTCAGAAGCAAAAAAATATTTATATGGTTGGATAATGCATAAATAAATTTGTTATATTTGTAAAATGGCTGTTACTTTGAGGGATTTTAAATAAACTGAAATCAGAGAGGAAAATGAATGACCGATAGTGAGAAATTAACTGTTTATACTTGACTAAGTAGCTTTTTTTCTAAATAATAATGTTTCTTAAAATATGGTATTGTTTTTACATACATAAATCATTAGTTATCCTCACATGTTTAAATTGATAACAAAATGATTTCACAGAATATCAATTCACAAAAAGAAATTATTAAGACGCGTTATTAATAAAGGAATATTAAATAAAGTTTTTTTAAGGAATATTTTTATACATAAGCATTTCTTTTTAACTTCAAATTTATTTCTATAATTTGCCATTATAAATTATGCTATGAGCTATACAATGAAAATTATTTTCAAATGTCAGAGTACAATTAATAATTGGAGAAGTTTTAATATTAGAGAATATTAGAAATAGAGATTCTCTTTCTATATTTACCTAAGGTCTATAAAGGAATCTTAAAATGAAATCTTTAAATGAACTCTTTAAAATGAAATGTCAGAAATGTCAGAGTACAATTAATAATTGGAGAAGTTTTAATATTAGAGAATATTAGAGATAGAGATTCTCTTTCTATATTTACCTAAGGTCTATAAAGGAATCTTAAAATGAAATCTTTAAATGAACTTTTTAAAAATGAAATGCAATTTAACGACATTTAAAAAATAACAGCGATACTTTGATTTATTGTATCTATTTTTAATAAATCTTTTTGAATTTTTTTGAAGTTGGAATTTCCTTTTTTAACAAAATTAATAAAATAAGACAACATATTTTTTAGAATGCAAATTTCCCTACTTTCAAATCAAACAATGTCAATCTCATTTTCTCTCATAATTTTGAATACCAATAAATTGCTGTAACACTGAAATAATTGTTATGAAATTTCAGATAAATTTTAACTAATAGTATATTAAGAAATTACAAAAAAAGCATTTAATTAAATTAAAGAAAACAGTATTAATTATATATAATTTTTTTCCCAAGTTAGAAATTTTTAATCAAAAATTTTTTTTTTTAATTATTACTCAAAACACGTCAAAATTTAAAAACTTGAATTGTATGATTAATCTTTGTATGCGTAGAAAATAAAGATTCCAATGAAAGGAATATTACATTCTTTATTTAAATGTTTTTTTTGATGGAAAATTCAGACATGCTCTTTCGGAAAAAAAAATATCAAAACACCAAATTAATTTTCTCAATGGAATTAATTATTGAAAAAAACATGTTTTCTTAAGAATAATAGCGTACAAAAATGCTTTTAATTCGATTTATTTCTTTTTCCTTTTGTGTTTTTATCAGTAATCCTTGAACTCTTTTTTACGCAGTGCTGTTTGCGATTCAGATTTTTTTAAATTGAAAATGCTTCTTAAAAGAAAACGGTTCCAATTAATTTAGAGATGACATTGAGTGATTGTATTTTTTCATTTTCATGAATCTTTTGTTGATTAATACTGGTTTAAAATTAAATTATTTTTGATTTCATTTCAGATGCCACTTAAGCAATTTAATGCTTGAGGTTAAGACATTATGCAAAAAAAAAGTTTAAAAAGTTTCAATCTTTTTTTCATTTATAAATTTATTATTATTAAAAGTTTCATTATGCATTATTTCTTACTGTAGTGGGCCAGTAAAAATGTTGGGCAACAAATAATATTAATTATTAAAGTTCAGATTTTAACAGGATGTGGTTAGGATGTGAAAATTGAAGCTTCATTTACACACATACAAACACCACATAAATATAATATTGGTGAGAAGATGAAGTTTCGTGAAATTTATAATTATGAGATAGGAAGAACAAAGACTGTAGTCAATAATTTGGTTAAAAAGTTAGTATTTCTGCCTGAGTAAAATTTTGATAAAAGAATACTGGGGGCTACTAGCTTGAAGACATATACATTTCAAAGCTTTGTCCTCGCGTGATGAAAAGAGGACGGGAGAGTCTTTACAATCAACAACTTGCATCAGATTCAATCCGATTCCGACGACAGGTTTAAAAGTTTGTCAAAAAGAGATTTAATTAGAAACACAATTAGAAGGTCTTGCAGAAAAATTGACTAAACCTCAGTTACTGCAGAGACACAAAATAGAGCTATTATAAACTTTGGCCAGGAAAGTCTGGATAGAAATTATCAAACAAAAATGGAATTTGGATGGACCAGATGGCTGGAATTTCTACTGGCATGATATAAGAAATGAAAAAGAAATATTCTCCTGAAGAGCCAGTTAGGTGGAGGTCTCTGTCAGGACTTGGGGCTGTTTTCTTAGGTGTAGGCTCAGGTTTCAGGTAGAATGAATTCGGTACATCAACAAATCATCTTTTGTCAAATGCTGAATGTCTTGCTGGAGAAAATTGGAAATTTGCACCGATCTTTAACAGCACAAAAAATTATTCCAAGTCAACAATGTTGAAACTGTGAAATTCAGCTTAACCTCATTTTTAGCTTTTTATGCAAATGGGAGACATTTTACATCAACAACAGAGCTGAAATCTACTATCGAAGATGAATATAAAAACCGACCCCACCCTTTGTCAAAAACTCGTTTCATATGAAAACAAGAATATGTAATTCAGGTAATGACTGAATAATTTTTTTCTTAATGACTAAAAGTTTTTTACTCATGGGAAAATAATAATATTTTCTAATTAATTTTTTTTTTTTTTACTTTTATTTAAGCTCAATAATTATCAATCAAATGTATTTTAATTCCTGAGTTTAAATGTTTCCATTTTTCAAAAATGTTGAAAGGCCTTAAAGTTTTTACTCAGACTGTATTTAACACATTTATAGAATAGTGGAAGGACCATTTTTTCAAACCAATCGCGAAACACGATTTTGGCTACGTGATGTTGTCATCGATAATAAACTTCCTCCCGTTTGGGTGAGAAGTCCATGAAGGCCAACTAATACGCATTGTTGCATGATATATATTTCCTCTAAGGAAAGGATATTATAAAAAACAGCCCACACCATTACGGAACCCTTCTCAGCAGAAGCACTGGTTGTGCTTTACTTCCTCTCGGATGAGAGTCTGGAGGTCCGACTGATTATTTCTCGTGAAAGCCACAAAGGGAGAGTCGCTCTTGTTAGTGTAGGCAGGAAACACGGTTACATCACTTTATTGGAAAACTAATTTCTATGCAAAATTTTTTAACGAAATTTTATTATATGTACATATTTTAACATTTTTAGCTTTAAAAAAACATTTTTAATTAAAAATCACTATTTAATATGCCGGATATTTGTGATAGGACTGACTGACATAAATCAATGTTACCAGGAGATATTCTGCCCTGGGGACACACATTTTCCCACTATAATTTTGGAGGATCTGTTCGTATCTGAATACCTTTCTAGCTTACATTTATTGTACCATCATAGACGCGAAAGCTGTTTATTAGGCTTCATTTTCAGATTTCAACCAAGTATTTTTTAAAGTCCAATCCCCCCTTTCCCCCAAAAAAAAGCCCAAGTTCTGATGAAAAAAAATGCTTTAAGAAGTTTTAAATATAATGGAAATAAAGGATTTTGTTTTGAGTCAAACGTGGTTAAATTTAATTCATATAAAAAAATTTGAACGTTATTTTCATAAAAGAAAAATCTATATCACAGTTTATGGTAGAAAATTTTCTCAAAGGATGAAACGGATTTTCTCTCTATTTTTCTTTCAGATAAATCTGACTTTAGAAAACACCACCACCCCACCTTTATAAATCTAAGAAATAAAATGGTTTGAAATGTTAAGAGGATTATTGCAGTTGGAAAAAAATACATGCTTTTACTCAAAAGTTTGTATTGTAAGAAACACAAATCCGAAATTGAAATTCAAGTTTTTGGTTCTAAGCCGTGCTCAGCAAATCCCATAAATATCCAAACATCCTGGAAATTTTAATTTGAATCTGACAAAGAAATCGAGTCGTTTTCCCCAAACATATCTAAATTTTAGATTCTGTTGAAAAAAAAAAAATTTAGTCGGTTTTCCCATATGTAAAATAGAACAAAACCCTGTGCTGTTTAAAATAAATGCATGATTCGTTTTTACTTTACAGAATTTTTACTTTACTTTTTTTTTTATGGGATTTCTTTTCAGTGAAAAACACTTTTAATAATTATACGTGCTCAACATATTTTTTCAACAATTTATTTTTAAAAATACATTATTTTTAATCTCGCGTAAAAACAAAATAGTAATATGTAGATTGGCAGATTTGTAATTGCAATGTATTAGTTCTGTTTATTCACGGCAACATGAAACTTAAGAAGCCAATATTCCTTATTAATTATAAGTTGCAATTGTTAATTGTTTCATTACTAAATGCGTATAATTTAATATTCATGAAATTAAATGCACATAACTCTTTATGTAGAATAAGCAGATGATTTTATCTGTATTTTGTACAGTTGTCGATTCGAGCGGGCCCCGCGTTGAGCGCCAGATTGCAGTGTGCAGATTGGGAAATCCAATTGTAATTGGATGTGGTTGGGTTAAAATACTCGAGGTACAGGTTGGAGAATACACAACTTTATTTTCACATGTACAAACATCACATACACACACAATATTTAACACATTTAAAGACATATAATTTAGATTCGTGGAAGGATACCATGAATAAGTCGAAAACCAGATACGCGCGGGATGCGCGAAATATATTTCCTCAACGGGTGAGAATCTGTAGATCAACAAATATGCAGTGCTGCGTTAAATATATTTTCTTTCAGGATGAGAGACTGTAAACTAAACGTTTCTCAGAAAGAGAGCAAATTGTGCTATACTTCCTCTTGGATGAGAGTCTCGAGGTTTAATAACCATTTCTATAAAGCGCCATTGGGGGCGATCTTGCAGTGTGTAGGAAGAAGCACGGTTACAATTTTACGTTAATGTGAAATTGAATTATTAATTAAAATTGTTCGTTAAGTTATTTCAATTGTATTTATTTTTGATTTACATAGTCTTTTAAAGTGATCTTTCATAATACGTAAATTTCTTTTGCTTTAAATCTTTGCGATGTTTGTAATATAAAGATATCCTATTTTATCAAACAATATTTATGTGGTTTTATCTGGTTTATAAGTAAGGAATTATAATATAAATGTTATTAAATTTGTATTATAATTTTTTTTAAAAAAAGTTTAGTAAATTATTAAATAATTGATATTAGTTGCAATAATTGATATAAATACAATTATCAACTTGTAAATGAAATAATAATGCACACAAAAGAACAGAATAAAGAATTTGTTATGGTGTAAAGATAAAATTAATGATACACGAATTGCATTTCAGATTAAAGTTTTTTGCTTATATTTTTATTTCCCAGAGCATTTTTGAGCTATGAGAAATAAAAATATCTAAACAAATATAAACGTATAAAATTGTGTGAATAATGTACTCTATATAACGGAGAAAATGCATCACCCAGAAGAATTGGTTGAATGATGAATGAAAAATTGGTTGAACGCAGCTGAATAATTTATGTAGATGATTTAAAGTTCTTGTTTGTCTCGTGATAACTTACTGAGGATAAGGAAGAAAAATCTGATAAAGTAATATTCTTTTTTCATACAGAGGGAAATATTTATCTGAACTGTTTTTCATTTCAGAAGACATATATAGCTACAGAGAAGACTAGACAACGATGGCGAAGTTAGTTTTAACTTTTAGGCAATTTTATGAAGGGATTTGTTTTGACTTATATATGATTGGTTGGTTCATCTGTCGCATTGCAGCTAAAGCGTATCCCTATATATGTACTGAAAAAATGACTTGGAGAAGATAGATTGTTAAATATTTTCATGATGTAAATTCAATAATGTAAATTTAACTTTATTAATGATTATGTGGAGGTTTTCGGGGTATATTTACCGCATAGGTAATCCGAAACAGGTACGTCCGTTTCCATTTCCATTTGTTAAAGGAAATGTGAATTTTTGCAGGTGTACAGGAGCATCTAGATGTTTACCAGCATGCTTAGTTGGAACACTGGAAGGGCATGCCATGGCAAACCCTTCCATTTATGATTATAGAATGTGCTGGATCTACTAGATGCTCTTGTATCAATAATATCAATTATAGACGACTGACTGAAAGCTGCTTGAAGCTATGGCGTTCTTCACAAAAACTGCCATAAACGCAAAATTAAAACCACCAGTGTCATAGATTGTCATAGTATCGAGACAGATCTCTTTGTACAATTGAATGGCATATGACAGTATTCACCGCCGAATTTTGCTTTTGTTTACCAATGAAAAGCACAAAATAATGGTATGCAGTCATCATGAATACAGATCCAGTATTGCAGCGACTGTTTAAGTCCACACTCTTCGACAACGCGGCGTCATGGTTTAGGTGTCATCCTTTTCAACAATCGTGTTTCTTAGAAACATAACGACGGGACGATAATCTGCGAACCAAGTCCTGCAGCCTGTTGCACTACCTTACCTTCAACCTACTTTTGAAGCAGGAATCATTTAATCATTAATAGACAAGTCCAGCAAGGTGTGGAACATGATCGGCAGTTTGCATGATCTGCCTAAATGTCAAACAAAAGAAGTGAGCATATGATCACATAGTGATCAATCCTTCAGGACATAATCTGCCCGCTGATTTCATGATTTCTTTTGAATGTGTATGCATCCTTAATTCTTTGAATTAAAATGATCTATTTATATATGCCTGTTTGCCTACAAATTATGGGTCTATTTTCTTTGTCAGGCAGTGTGTTTAATATCGACCGACTTTCTAACGAAAAAGGAGAAAACATTATAAAATATAACAAAAAAAAATGGTATACAATCCAAAATAATCAAGTAAAATAATGTTATGTTAAAATTGAAGTGATAAGATATGTAATTATCAGAGAAATTCATCTTTCATCAAGAAGCATATTAAAAAATAATTAAAATTTAATATGCTTCAAGATTTTTTTCTAAAAGCTCCACTAAGTCAAATTTCATTTTACAAATTTTGTAACTTTCTGCTACCTATATATTCTAATAAAGAAATCTATTTTCATATCTTTATATATTCTTTAATCATACACCCAACACAAGAAGTTTGTATACAATAAATAACTGAAGAATTAAAATAAATAAATGGCCTTACATCGTGAAGTTTTATACAGAAAATTATGTAAGAGATAATATATTGAATAGTAATAATAATAATAATAATTGATAGTAATAATAATTGATAATATATTACATTAATGTTTTTAAATTTAATTTTCATTTAAAATTATTGTTTGGTTGAATTAACATTTTAAAATTTACCATTAAATTATAAATCATTATTTTCTTATTCCTTTGCAAAGATTTAAAGATTTTTTTAAATTTAAATTTCATACAAAGCTACCAAATATATTTAACAAGCATATCTATTTTATAAGTTTACATAAAAGCATTTCTATTATAGATTTTTTAACTATTATAATATGCAACAGAAATGGACTTCATATTATTTATTTGTTTCTAAGGAGAATTCAAACATTCTTCAGTTTAATAGCAGATACCTTTGAAACTTTATAATGGTAGGGAATTGAAAGGCATATTTTTATTATTAAGTTAATATTTTTTATTACTTTGAAGTGGTGAAACTTTATCTGTTTTGTTGATTATTTAAAAAATATTTCTCTTTTATTGACAAAATTTAAAATAAGTTAGTGAAGATATCAAAAAGATATTTTTAATGACTGGTTTTCAGCAGAACATAAAATTTAATATTCCTTTTATGACTCACAACGTGAGTCTGTTTACTCTTTTCTCGCAGAAGAAAATTTTTATTAAAGATGTTCATATGTGTATATTTCTCAATATTCAGCAGTATGACGGTAGTAGATTCATTTTAGCCGAACGGGTATCATTCTGCAGAAATTAAACAAATGCATTTTAAAAGCTATTAAATACATTTTTAAGTGCATTTCAATGTCAGAGCCCGATGTCTATCTTCCTTTGAAATCAGCTCCTGACAGAAATGCAACAGACATCAGAAAAGTTTTTGGTTTATTTTGTTTTACAATATATGGATTATTGTAAATATACTATAATAATCATCTACATATATTATCCATTATTTTTGAATTACCAGTTTTTGAAATTTGGTATAGTATATTCGAATTATTTATATCATAAATATGCAATGGAGGGATTGTTTTGGTTTTGTTTGTCGCTCTCGGTCATCTTTTGCGCACTTTGGGCTAATTAGACTGGGATCTACAGTTTAAAGTGGCTTCTGAACCACTAATAAACATCCCTGCCCTGCCAGAATTCGATCCGGAAGCCTGTGGTACTAAAGGCCAGAATGCTAGTCAATTGGTCATCAGGCCACACATTGAAGGGAGGAAATTGCCATACAAGAGGACTTTTATGAGTACCTCCCCGTATTTGCTTATTTCATGGAAGAAACTACTATAGACCATCAATGCGATACTCTAGAAGAACCAGTCAGGATAATTTTACACTTAGAAGAGTAGTCAGTAACTTTGAAGAGTCCAAGAGTTCGACATGTGATTAGAACGTCTTTCAAAACTCAGGTAGTTTTGTGAAAATGATTGCTGTCGATTGTCTGAGATTATTATTATTGCCATTAGAAATAACTGCTTGAAATGAAGGTAAAACTCCTTCTCAGAAGCTCCGTATAGCAACTTAGACCAGATGCCGTCATAAAAAGGGACTATTCACCCATCGTTCTAAATGTAGCATCAATTTATGGCCCCCTTTTGATGGTGCCTTTTAGACTTGTATAATGAGAACAAAGACGAACTTATGAAGGGGACCATGTCCTTTTTGCAGGTAAGAATCGTTTCAGAATCACGAACTATTCCACATCTATTCATATACCAGCTGATATGAACATATGTGAGAGCAAAGTTTCAGCCTAAAACAGAAATAAAACTTTTACGTTGGCCTTAGCTCTGTTTGGAGAGACTTAAGGTGAAATATTGTCACATTGTGTTTTCGACAAACAAACCATTTACAAAGATTGCTATTGAGAATGAGTGATAATACCTACGTCCGTTTTGAGACCATTGGTGCAATGTTTTTTTTTTATGGATGATAACGACAGAACCAAATGGGGCTCAAGTTGAGGAGAAACTTCTGGAAAGTGAAGATGACACTACATAATATTATCCAGTCTTCTCTGAATGATTTAAATCCATAGAGCATGTGTGGAATGCTTTAGGGAGACGCCTTTTAAAACTACCTATTCGCTGTAGACACCCAACAACTGAAACCGATGCGCATTGAGGAATATAGGCCCTTTTATTTCATCAATTGTTGGATTACCTGTTGTTAAGTATCGAAAGATAGAGCCACGCAACCATTATAATTATGGATGCCTACCTTACAAAGGTCATCTGTTTATTTATTTTTTTATGGGGGGGAGGGAGCAGGGAAATCAAATATTTCCCTATTTTATTCCATACTGCATGTGTCTTATTCTCTTTTATATTATTTTTAACTGAATTTTTAAGTAAAAAATGCCATTGTATCCTGAATTTCCTGTCACCCAAGTGATTTTTTGCGAAGTTAAAAGTTTTTGTAAAGTTACTAGCAAATAGCGAAGTTAGAATAAGTGCATCAATGTATTTTTATAATAAATTGCTACCTTTATTCTGGTTTCGAATTAATCTATAGATATTCATATGGATATGATTTGAATTGAAATTTAAATGAAATAACAACTATTCGAAGTTAAATTTTCTTAATTTAATAATAAAGTAAAAATGTCATAACGAATTTTTTAAATGTTGATGAATTATGCAAAAATGATATAAAATATAAAATAATTCAAAATAACTATTTCGCATAATTAATTAAAATATCATAAAATATATGATTACTTAAAGAATTAAATTAATTATCATTGATTTCGGGATAATTTAAATTAGTTATAAGTTGATTGAATAGCAATAATATTTAAATAAATGTGTTTAACAAACAGAAAAATCTGAAAACCATTAGCCGTTTATAATGGTAGATAGATATACCACAATGGATAAATTTTTATTATTATGCAATATATATTACCATGATTATTATTTGTTTAATATTATGAAAAATTCCCCCAAAAAATACACCTGCTAAAATATTACGTAATTTAATACATGTAGACATGCCATTTTCCTCAAAATTGTAGAAATGTCCCACTTTATCCTAATAATAAACAAAATTGTAGAAAAGTTTTATGAATGAGACTCAAATAAGCGTAGTATTTTTTTTCGCCAGTACAATTTTATTAAATTACATTACAAATCATTTTTGATTATATTTTCAGGAAATTCTTTCAGTTGAATCATTTTTCTTTAAACTATATTTTATTCCTTACTTACAATCTCTAGAAAATATAAAAACGTCATTTCAAAACTCCGTCTAAAATATTATAGAATTAATATTGTATAAAGAAGTTTTTAGAGAGTTTCAGTTTAAGATTTCTTCTGGTTTCTAATATATATTTACAACGATAGTAAAACATCTATAATTAAAAAATTATATTTTTAAATAAATTTCTAGAAACCATTTTTTATAAAATAAAGTTTACTTTTATGTGAAGTTGGTATATAATAAAGAAAAATAGCAATGTACACTGTGTGAAAGAGAAATCCTCCAAAGATGCAATAGAAGTTTGAAATTTCTTCTTTTTGGTCATATTTGATTTTATTTCTTCAATTTAAAAGCACATAATTATGAAACTTAAGCATTTTGCGTAAAGGAAGTAATAATATAAAATATTTTTACATTTTTCAAAAGTTTGATGGTGAACAAAAGTAATTAATTCAAAAGAAATCCTAAATATTTTTATTGATATAAACTTATAAAATATAGGGACACATTCATTCAAAAATGCGAAAAATTTGTAAAAAGAGTTCAAAATGTAAAATATTTCACATGATTTTAACTTTGGTCATCTGTAACTATATTGAACTTTGCATTTGAGTTTCTTAAACTTTTAAATACATACATCCCCTGATGAAATAGAATACAGACGGTTCTTTTCTCCTAATTTTGAAAAATGATGTACTCCTCCATCTTTTTTTTGATTTATTTAAATTATTGAAATTTTAATCAATTTTTGTTTTGAACTGAGCAATACATAAATTTTTTACATAAAAATACGGCATATTCAACATCATCCAGTGCATAGAACAGATTCAGTATGAATCTGGACTGCATTGCAACCACACAGTGTTACGCAATTTGGAACGAATTAGTTAGGATAAAGGAAGTTTATATCTAAGAAATACTATACATGCAGAAAAGTGAATTATATTATTTTTTTATTGTTTCACCTCAATTAAAACAATAGAGAAATGAAATTAATTAAAGACAAAGGTGAAGGGGAAAATAAATTCTGAAGAAAAGGTCACTTTATTAAAAAAACATGCGATTATTTTGTCTCAACGATACTTAACTAAAAATAGAATTATTTGTTTTCCAGTAAGGCATTACAGTTTGTATTTGTCTTGTATTGAAGTTTTTCAAAAGTCATTCACATATAATATTAATGTCATACATTTGTACTAGAATAAGCACTTTGATGTCCGTTTGACTTCAGAGAATTTCTTCTGTCAGAAACTTCTTTGGAAGTTGAAGCACATTTGTAATATATATTACAAATATAGTAATTACAAATGCATCCTATCGGTATTGAAGTTTGATAAAATATTAAAATATTCTTCGGTCTTTATTTTAAAAGATCCTGATTAGGGGGCCTGATGCCGATTGGCTAGAGCTCTGGCCATTGGTACCGAAAGCTCGGGGTCGAACCCTGTATGACATAGATGTTTTTAGTGGTTTAGAACCACATTAAACAATTCCGGTCTAAACATCTAAAGAGTTTACGAACCGAACCAAACCTGAGGTCTGTCGATTTATGGCATAAAAATCAAATCATAATTTCAAATTTTGAAAGTTTAATTCTCACAGTAGGTATAATCAAAATTATTAATAATTTTTATATTTTTCCGATAATTTTTTATAAATAAATTTATAAATATATTTTGTTTTAATTTTAAAACAAACTGCAGCAAAAATGTCTCAATTTAATTTCAAAATTAAAACGAAAAGTAACATCATTTTTAAGGAAGTGTTTTCGTCTATTTAGAAAAATTAAGATTCGTTTAAATTAAGGTTATTATTTAATAGTTGTACGAAAATATTTTGATTACATAATACACAGAAAAAATACCTTTCAAAAACATTTTAAGGCAGCCATTTTGACTTCCCGCCAAACATGTAATTTTTTCATCAGAAAAAGTGTTCAATAATATTCAAAATATCGACAAAAATATCATCAAAAATTTCAAGAAAAAATAAGTTTTTATTAGATTCTTTTCCATCTTATGGCTTTCTCTGAAATTATGAACCTTCAATAACTTTATATATATGTTTTTATAGTTTATTTATTTTACTCCTATCCATATTAAATATGAATAAAAAGTAATTATAGTAAACGAATCAAAAGATAAAAAATACATAAAAATAATGTAGATCGATATTTGGATGTTAAAGGGCAAAGTCCCTGCTTAAAATGATTCGATTTAAATGATGCTTGAGCATTAATAATTCCACCCCCTCCTGTTCTTCCAGAAAGCAATGGAAAGTGAAGAAGAACTTAATTATATTCTCAGTCACGTTTTCATTTTTTGCATACTTGGCTCTTAAAATGAAGGATATGTACGTTGAGCAAACTAATTTTTCAAGCGCGTTTTCAAAATCATTTTTTTATATTTCCATGTATTTCGTATGAATAACTGAAGGAGTCTTTTTTTTTAAAGAAAAATTATTTAAGCATTGTTTTCTCTGCAGCCATATCTTTCTTTAAAAAGCTTTGCGTCATTATGCGACTTTTGTGGAAAATGGCGTAATAAAATCATTCGAAAACTCAATAATTCAGATACAGAATTTGTCTGTTGAATTCTAGAGAATAGGAATGTGAAATAAAAGAAGATAATTTGTCACGAATCGAGAGGTAAAATGCGAAATCAAAAGACATTAATTTTCTTGTTTTACAAAATGCATAAATAATATGATTTCTGTTGCTTACAATGAATTAAAGTAATAATATTGAAAGATTAGTTTATCACATTTGTTAAATATTTTGATCATTGTATCTTATCAACATGCTGTAAAAAAATCGTGCAAGTGTAAACAGGGATCTACCATTGTTTTTCTTCCTAATTACGAGATCGTATATAACTTTTGTTTTAAAAAATGATATATATATATATAGATGATTATCTATGCATATGATTATTTATACAAACGGTATATATAGATGATCATATAAAATATGATTATTTATACATATGGTATATATATATATATAGAGAGAGAGATGATTATATATGCCTATTATTATTTATACAAAAGGTATATATATAGATTATACATGCATATAATTATTTATACATATGGTATAAATATATAGATATATGCATAGATTAGCCGTCAAACCTATATATAGATAATTATATATGCATATGATTATTTGTACATATTTATATATATATATATAGATGATTATTGTTAAGACTTTTAAATTCTCATGAAACATTAAAATATGAAATGTGATACGGCTTTAATTAAATGAAAGAAAACACTTAAATATTTTTGTCATTGGCACAACAGCCTTCTGGTACCCGAAACCGTCTGCCTGTTGGAAGATTTCGAGACGTTTTCGTTTTTACGGGATAGTGTTGTCAGCCCTACACTTAAATGTCATATGAAATAGGAACTGCCTTTTAAAGTAGATTCTGAACCACTACGAATTCCATCGCCCTTCAAAGGCACTGGAACAAACCTTTGGCTGGCTTGGAGCGCCTGGGCTTTTTAATTATTCACTTTCCCATCAGGCCCCACTTAAATGGCTAAAAATATATTGAATCAATCGTTAGAAAATTAAAAACGTTTAAAATATTGATCGTTTTAAAAGGATTACTAAAAAAAAAAAAACAACATCAGTTTTAAAAGTGTTTTGTTAAATAACGAACTAAATCTTGCTGGAAATGGATTAATTTAATTTTTTTCAACAAACAACAAAAGAAATGGAAATTGGGTCAATTTAAAAACGATAGTTAAAAACCATATTGATTGATCTCCTGTTTTGCTGCTTTAATACAAAAACTGAACATAATACAAACAAATTTATTAAATCAATCTAATATACATAAAAGACACAGTAAGATTATTTTATATGGGTCCCAAGTTACAATGAATATAGGTATAACGCCAGAGAATTTGAAAGGTCTGTGCATATCAGCCATAAACAAACTGTATGGTGATGAAAAGGAAGCCCTTTCAGTTTTCAGAAGTCTTAAGACCAATGAATCTAAAGCATGAAGTCTGAATCGGCAAGAATATTAGAAATGTTTGTCGAGAGGACTTAAGTCAGGTATAGAACCGTCCTGTCCTAGGACATCCGGTACGAGAGGACTTAAGTAGCTGACCCAAAGTTGTGTTGTCCTACTCAGGATAACACTAAAAATTTTAATATTGCTGACCAACTAGGATGTAAAACATTTCTGCAAAAATCCCCAAGTATATTCCTTTTTTAATTAGTAACTGTAAACCATTAACCAGAATTGAACGTTCCTGTTGGCAATTTTTCTTATAACTTCTCAATTAAAAATATTTAACAATAGAAGTGGGTGATTAGCTGAGTTAGTCGTCTTATATTGTCCTTTTTATTAATGTTTGGGCTGTTGATTACAAATTCCATACATCGTTATGAAGATCAAACATGTTTTTAAAACTTAGTAAAATGATTTTATTAGTATAAAATTTTTTCCAAAATGTGTCAAATAAAGAAGTTGAAAGCACATGACATAAGTAAACAAATTATGGCAAAGAAAATTTTCAATTGTATTTTAATATATTTTAAAACTATTATAATTATTACGAAAGCCAAAGTTATTTATTGCAAATTTTTATCGTAATATTTCTTCTGAGTTATGTGTAGATTATGATCTGGTTGCTACAGGAGTAACCATAAATACATCTAACTAATACAATGATTTATAACAAAATTTAATGTTATATAATCGAATTTAATATTCAGATTATTATAGGTGTTTCTATTTTTGGGAAACATATTTAAACACAGTACCTTTCTGGAAGCCTTTGAGAGGTAATTCCCCTCGCATTTGCACGCTTTATAGAAGAAAACCCAGAAAATTCCCACCAGACAACCTAACTATAGATCCAAGACGCTTTACCCACGTTTTCACAATCGCCATCGGGACTCCTTTTTTTCCGAAATTATTGATTACCAAATGCATTACATATTTTGTGTGTGGATGAAATCCAGTGATTTGTGTACAATATAATATATATGCACATAAATTCAGATTATAAATAAGGGGATATAATATTTTTTGAGGAAAAATATCTTATTTTTACAATGTGAATACTTTCCTTGAAATAGAGATTTTTATTTTCCAAAATAAATCGGTCTGCAGAATATGAAAAGCCTCATAAATAACTGAGGACAAGACACGATAGAACATTTCTTCATCATTTATTCATGGTTCTCATAAAAGTTTTCACGACTTAAACTAAAAGATGGTTTGAAAGGTCCACATCCTTCTCAAGGTTTGTAAAATTTTAAACTAAATCATGAAATGTATAATTCAAATCAAGTGAATATTTTCGGTATTCTCAGCTTCGATTATTAAACAAAAGAAAATTCATTTAAAATTGAAAAATACATAAAAAAAACTTTTTCAAATTAATATTTATACATATATAAGGTATTAAAGCCCATATTTTAGACCAGGGGTGACCAACCCAAATGTTCTTGTGGGCCACTTTGAAAATGCATCATAACTCCGCGGGCAACATATTAAATTATATATCGCCTCATTATATTTAAACAAACTATAGATATCTTTTAGAGCGAAAATTGAAACATAATGAGTTATTATTATTATTGTGTTTACTATTATTCTTATATGTACACATAGATAATATAATAATAATGATACTAAACGCACATTGTAAAGAAATATATAACACTAAAAATAAAATCATTAAAAATATATAAATGTAAATGAAATATAATTAAATATATAAATATAAATGAAATAAAAAAATGAAATTATTAAAAAATATTTGTTTTACTAGTGCGATATTTGTTTCTCCACTCTTTCTCTTACCTTTTGCAAATTGATCTCAGTTACGATGTGCAATTTTGGTATTTGCACATCGTAATTGGTGTTGCTGGTTAGAGTCTGTTATGTTTAAGCGTGTTTTGTGTTTGGTCACTTTAATTTTAGAAAAAAAAAAAACGATTCACAGGTGTAAGTTCAACCAAAAGCACGAACAACTTCACTGCGTCACTGAGGTCACTTAAAGTGAAACATAGAACCTGTTATATTAGGTGTTCCAAGAAACTTGAGCATCATACGTGCGCAGAATATAATTTAATATTCTACGGACTCATAACTGTAAACGCATAATTAAAACAGGAAATATCTCATATATTTGCAAGCATATTATTTTAAAATCAAAGATAATTTTTTCTCATAATTTCGCCAGTTAATTTTTGAATATTTGGAAGCACACATACTGTATTTATATAATACATTGGTTTTCACTACTTTGGTCATTATAAAATAAATATATTTCATAAAAGTGTGATAAATATCAGAGGCCAGAAAATATTCAAGGCGGGGCGCGGGTTGGCCACCCCTGCTTTAAAATGAAATTCAGTGTAACGATTTATTGAAATACATTCAATAAACTGTTTTGAATTTTTTGAATTTGAGTATCATTTTTTAACAAAATTGATAAAATAAGGCAACATATCTTTTAGCATGCACATTCCCTACTTTCAAATCAATCAAAGTCTATATCATTTTCTTCATAATTTTGAATACCAACTAATTGCTATAACACTGAAATAATTTTTATAAAATTTCAGTTAAGTTATTGCTAGTAGTAACATGTGAAGAAATTACAAAAAAAGGCATTTAATTATATTTGAAAACAAAAACTGTGTCAATTATATATAATTTTTTTTCGCAAGTTACAAAATTTTTTAATTAAAAATGTTTTTTTTATAAATTATTAGTCAAACCACGTTGAAATTAAAAATCCTAAAATATATGATTAATCTTTGTTTGCATAGAAAATAAAGATTCCAATGAAAGGAATATTAAACTTTTTATTTAAATGTTTTTTGATGGGAAATTCAGACATGCCCTTTCAGCAAAAAAAAAAAAATATCAAAACACCAAATTAATTTTCTCAATGGAATTAATTATTCAAAAACATGTTTTCTTAAGAATAATAGCGTACAAAAATGCTTTTAATTCGATTTATTTCTTTTTTCCTTTTGTGTTTTTATCAGTAATCCTTAAACTCTTTATTTACGCAGTGCTGTTTGCGATTCAGATTTTTTTAAATTGAAAATGCTTCTTAAAAGAAAACGCTTCCAATTAATTCAGAGATGACATTGAGTGATTGTATTTCTTTTTTTTTTACTTATTTTCATGCATCTTTTGTTGATTAATTCTGGTTTAAAATTAAATTATTTTTGATTTCATTTATGTCACTTAAGCAATTTAATGTTTGAGGTTAAGGCATTATGCGAATAAAACTTAATCTTTTTTCATTTATAAATTTATAATTATTAAAAGTTTTCTTATGTTTGATTTCTTATTGTAGTGGGAAGATTGTGCAACCAGATTTTAACCGGGTGTGGACAGGATGAGATACTCACAGCTTTATTTACACACGCACAAACACGCATTTCAACACGCCACACATATACAATTAGAAGCATATAATATTTAAACACAGATAATTATAGATCCGTGGAATGACCCCACTTCTAAACGTATACCCGATACTCCCCTACGCGCAGGATGCACGAAATATACTTCCTCTCCGGATGAGTGTCTTTAGGTAAACTGTTACTCAGGGTTGTGATAGATATATTATTTCTCGGTGTGAGAGACTACAGACTAAATAAACGTTTCTCAGCGGGAGCGCAGGTTGCGATATATTTCCTCTCAAGTAAGAGTCTGAGGACAGCTGACCATTTCTCCTGAAAGCCGCAAGGGGCGCTCTGTTAGTGTGTAGGAGAAATCACAGTTACATCATTTTGTGGAAAAACTAATTTCTATGAATTATTTAGAATTATTTTTTTTTATTAAGCATCATTTTCAGATTTCGAACCAAGTTATTTTAAGGCCCTAAGTCCCATCCTCCAAAAAAAAATAAAGAGCAAGTTCTGATCAAAAACTGCCTTAAGAAGTTTTAAATAAAATGGAAATAAATAATAGAAAAATAGATATCACAGTTTATGGTTGAAAATTTTCTCAGAGGACGAAACGGATTTACTCTCTATTTTTCTTTCAGATAAATCTGACTTTAGAAAACACCACCACCCCACCTTTATAAATCTAAGAAATAAAATGGTTTGAAATGTTAAGAGGATTATTGCCGTTGAAAAAAAAATACACGCTTTTACTCAAAAGTTTGCATTGTAAGAAACACAAATCCGAAATTGAAATTCTATTTTTTGGTTCTAAGCCGTTCTCAACAATTCCCATAAATATCCAAACATCCAGGAAATTTTAATTTCAATCTGCCAAAGAAATCGAGTCGTTTTCCCCGAACATATCTAAATATTAGATTCTGTTGAACAAAAAATTTAGTCGGTTTTTCCCATATGTAAAATAGGACAAAACGCAATGCTGCATAAAATAAATATGCGATTCGTTTTACTTTACAGAATTTTTTTATGGGATTTCTTTTCAGTGAAAAACATACTTTTAATAATTATACGTGCTCAACATATTTTTTTAAACATTTTATTTTTTAAAACTCATTATTTTGAAATCATGGTACCACAAATTAAAGCGGGATTCGTCAGAAAAACACGACATGCTGCCAATCAGCACGCCAATCTCTATGCTGAGCGGTGACATATCCGTAGCCGCAGGCGGCGATGGTTTAGCGTGAGAGGGATCCTGCGCCTGGCAAGCTTTATAAAGGAGTCCTTGCGCGCAGTCCACGCTGTAGCAGACGTCTACGAATTGATGAAGCTCACAATGAAACACCTGTAACTATTGACCACTGTGCTGCCAATTGTCTAGAGGAAGCTGTACGGGCTGTCAGCGCCATGCGGACCAGGTGTCTATCATCGCGAGCTGACGTCACATTTCGGGGTCCACTGCCGGATTTCCGAGTTATCCGACACTTGTCCGTCCACTGCTTCCAAAGACGCATCACTGTGCTGCTGTTACGCTGCACACGAGCGGCTACTGCACGATAAGACAATCCAGCTTCACGAAAGCCGATGATTCTATTATACAGCCGTCTATTTATTCGGATCCATCCGCCATTCAGAGGGCGCTGCTCAGCATACGCATGCGCTACGGATTTGAAATTCTAATCGTTTGCATATCATGCGCTAATTTGCATTTCCTGAAAATTTCACCTCCCTCGCGTAAGTCCTTCGTGGTGTTGCAATTTTCACGAACATGAGTTTAGTAATATGTAAATTGGTAGATTTGTAATTGCAATGTGTTAGTTCTCTTTATTCATAACAAAATTAAACTTAAGAAGGCAATCCTTCCTATTAATTATAAGTTGTCATTGTTAATTGATTCATTCTATACACCTATAATTTAATATCTGTTCTCGCACTATAGCACGCAGTGGGCTATATAATTGGGAATCCCTTATGCAAATAAGCACATACAATGAAAACTAAAAAATACATGTATTACACATAATAGCCGTAGCCACTTGAGGCCATGCTGTTTCACTCTTGCCGATCGGGCACGACACTAACACTAGAAGTTCTGCGCACACAGGCGCATACATACACTTTTTCGCCACTAGGGGTATCCACACGCGCAGGGGAGAACAATATCTATGAAATAAAATACAAGTAACTTTTTATGTCGAATAAGTAGTTGATTTTATTTGTAGCGTTGCCGGTTTGAGCAGCCCCCACGTTGGGAGCCAGATTTTAGTGAGCAGGTTGGGCAATCCGATTAGTAACTGGGTGTGGTTGGGTTTAAATACTTGAGGCACATATTGGAGACAACACAGCTTTATTTAGACACGCACATACAGCACATGTATACAATATTTAACAATTTTAAAGGCAGAAGGATTCCACTTCTAAGCAGAAAACCTGGTGAGCGCGGATGCGCGAAATATACTTCCTTATTGGGCAAGAGTCTGTAAGCCAACAAATACGCAGGGTTTGTTAGATATATTTCCGCTCGGGATGAGAGACTGTAAACTAAAAGTTTCTGAGCAAGAGCGCAAGTTGCGCTATACTTCTTCTCGGGTGTGAATCTCGACGTCTAATGACCATTTCTCTCAAGTGCCACTGGGGGCGCTCTTGCAGCGAATAGGAACAAACACGGTTATAATTTTACTTTAATTTTAAATTGAATTATTAATTAAAATTGTTTTAACTTTATTAATTTTTGATTTACAGCGTGTTTTGAATGAGTGATCTTTCATAATAGGTAAATTTCTTTTGCGTGAAATCGGTGAGATGTCTGTAACATTAAAGATATCCTATTTTATCAAACAATATTTATTTATCTGGTTTATAAGAAAGGAATTATAATATAAATGTTATTAAATTCATATTATATTTCTTTCTTATAGACGGTAAAAAATTTAGTAAATTATTAAATAATTGATATTAGTTGCAATAATTGATATCAATACAATTATCAAATTGATAATGTACACAAAAAAACAGAATAAGGGATTTGTTATGGTGTAAAGATAAAATTAATGATACATGAATTGTATTTTTTTTGAAGTTTTTACTTATATTTTTATTTTCCAGCGCATTTTTGAGCTATGAGAAATAGAAATATCTGAACAAATATAAACGTATAAAATTGTGTGAATAATGTACTCTACATAACGGAGAAAATGCATCACCCCGAAGAATTGGTTGAATGATGAATGAAAAATTGGTTGAACACGGCTGAATAATTTATGTAGATGATTTAAAATTTTTGTTTGTCTAGTGATAAGTTACTGAGGATAAAGAAGAAAAAAATCTGATAAAGTAATATTTTTTTCTCTTGCCGAGGGAAATATTTATTTGGACAATTTCTCATTTCAGAAGACATATAAAGTTACAGAAATGACTAGACAACGATGGCGAATTTAGTTTCAACATTTAGGCAATTTTAGTGATGGGGTTTGTTTTGACTTATATGTGATTGGTTGGTTCATCTGTCGCATTGCAGCTATAACACATCCACATATATGTACTGAAAAATGATTTAGAGAAGATAGATTGTTAAATTTTTCCCGATGTACATTCAATAATGTAAATTTAACATTATTAATGATTATGTGGAGGTTTTCGGAGTATATTTACCCCATAGATAATCCGAAACAGGTACGTCCGTTTCCGATTGTTAAAGGGAATGCGAATTTTTTCAGGTGTACAGGAGCATCTAGATGTTAACCAGCATGCTTAGTTGGAACTTGCGAAGGGCATGCCATGACAAACCCTTCCATTTACGATTTCAGAAGGTGCAGGGTCTACTGGGTTGGTGTATCAATAAGAACAATTATCGATGACTGACTGAAAGCTGCTTTACGAAAATTGCCATACACAAAAATTAAAAATATCAATATCAAAGATTGCCATGGTATTGAGACAGAGCTCTTTGGACAATTGAATGGTATATAACAATATTCAACGAAGAATCTTGCTTTTTGTTATCTATGAAAAGCACAAAATAATGCTTTGGAGTCATCATGAATACAGATCCAGTATTGCAGCGACTGTTTAAATCCCCACTCTTCGACAACGCTGCATCTTGATTTTAGTGTCATCCTTTTCGCCAACCATATTTCTTAGAAACATAATGAAAGGACGATAATGTGCGAATCAAGTGTTACAGCCTGTTGCACTGCCTTATTTTTAATCTATCTTTGTAGCAGGATAACGTATGTCCACTCAAGGTAATCATTAGTTTGACAATCCAACAAGGTGTGGAATATAAATGGCAGTTTGCGTGATCTGGCACAAACCTCAAATAAAAAACTGAGCATATGGTCATATGGTCATATGGTGATCAATCCTTCAGGACATAATCTGTCAGTGATTTCATGAATTCATCTGAATATGTGTATATCACTATTTTCTTACAATTAAACTTATTTATTTATACATTCCTGTTTACTAACCAATTTTCGTTCTATTTTTCTCTGTCAGTTAGTGTGTTTATCATCGACCGACTTTGAAAGGAAAAAGTAGAAAACGCTGTAAAATGTAGGAAAAAAAATCGTATACAATCCAAAAAATTAAGTACTATTACTATGTGATAAAATTTAAATTACTAGAATTTTTAATTATAAGAGAAATTTATCTTTCATCAAGAAGTATATTAAAAACACATTAAAATTTAATATGTTTCAATTTTTTTCCTAAAAATCCATTAGTTGAAATTTCATTTTACGAATTTCGAAATTTTCTGCTATCTATATATTCAGAGAAAGAAATCTATTTTTATATTTTTATATATTTCTTAATTACCCATTAAACAACAAAAAAAATTAAACTAATAATTATTTAAAATAAATTAATGTCCTAACATTGTGATGTTTTATACAGAAAATTGTTCAAAAGTTATACGAATTAATATTTTTAAATTTAATTTTCCTTTAAGATTATTATTTGGTTCTTGACTGAATATTTTTAAATTTGCCATTAAATTCCAGATAATTTTTTTTTTTCTTATTCTTTTGTGAAGATTTTTTTACTTAAGCCATACAACGCGATCAAATACACTGAAGTGAAATATCGTGTCGGCCCTCCTTTCGCCCAGCGAAGTGCAGCAACTTGGCATGGACTCAACAAGTCGTTGGAAGTCTTCTGCAGGAATATTGAGCCATGCTGTCTCGAAGACGTTAATTGTGAAAGCGTTACTGGTGCAGGATTTTGGGCACGAACAGACCTCTCGATGATGTCCCATAAATGCTATGAAATCATTTTGGAATTGTCCAGAATGTTCTTCAAACCAATCGCGAACAGTTGTGGCCCGGTGACATGGCATTGTCATCCATAAAAATCCCCTCGTTGTTTGGGTACATGAAGTTCAATTTCAGTTTAAAATCCATGGCTTCGGGATCTGCGCCACACTCGAACCCTACCATCAGCTCTTACCAACTGAAATCGTGACTCATCGGACCAGGCCACGGTTTTCCATTCATTTACGGACCAACCGATATGCTCACGTGCCCACGAGAGTCGCTGCAAGCGATGTCGTTCTGTCAGTAAAACTTCGGTCTTCTGTTGGAATAGCCCAAGAAAGCCAACTAACAGAAAGTCCCTTGTACGTCCCATTGATGTCTGAGGTTATTTGACGCAGTGTTGCTTGTCTGTTAGAATTTACGACTCTTTGCAGACGTCGCCGGTCTCGGTCGTTAAGTGCAGGCGGTCGACCACTGCGCTGTCCATGGTGGGATGTTATGCATGAAATTTAACACTCTCGGCACACTCTTGACACAGTGGATCTGAATGTTGAATTCCCTAACGATTTCCGAAATGGCATGACCTATAAACTTTCCGCGTTCAAAGTCTGTTTTCCCGTCGTGCGGTCATCATCACGTCAAAACCTCTTCACATGAATAACTTGAACAGAAATGAAAGCTCTGCGAAAGCATTGCGCATTTATACCTGTTCTACGCGATGCTACATCTGAAAATTTGCATATTGCTATCCCATGACTTTTGTCACTTCAGTATATATTTAACAAGCAACTTCAATTTATAAGTTTACATAAAAGCATTTGTACTGTAGATTTCATAACTATTATAACATGCAACAGAAATCGACTTCATATTATTTATTTGTTTCTTAGAGGAATATAAATAAACAAAGGAGAATTCAAACATTCCTCAGTTTAATAGCAGATACTTTGAAACTTTATACTGATAGTGAATTGAAAGACATATTGTTATTTTTAAGTTAATATTTTTTTTATTAGTTTGAAGTGGTGAAACTTTATCTATTATGCTGATTATTTGAAAAATATTTCTCTTTTATTGGCTAAATTTAAAATAAGTTGGCGAAGATATCAAAAAGATATTTTTAATGACTTGTTCTCAGCGGAACATAAAATTTAATATTTATTTTATGATTCATAGCGTGAGGCCGTTTACTCTTTTCTTGCAGAAGAAAATTTTTATTAAAGATTTTTATACGTATATACTTCTCAGTAGCATGACGGTAGTAGATTCATTTTAGTCGAACGGGTACTATCCTGCTAAAATTAAACCAATGCATTTTAAAATCTATTAAATACATTTTTAAGTGCATTTCAATGTCAGAGCTCGACATCTATTTCCATTTGGAATCAGCTCCTGACAGATAGGCAACAAGCATAAAAAAGTTAATGCAAATATGCTATAGTAATCATCTACCTACATTATCCATTATTTTTAAATTACAATTTTTGAAATTTGGTATAGTATTTCAATGAATCTGATAATCGAATTATTTATGTCAGAAGTAATCCACCACTAGACAATGAAGGAATTCTTTTTGTTTTGAATGTCGCTCTCTGTCATTTTTTCGCACACTTTGAGATAATTAAACCGGACCTACAGTTTAACGTGGATTCTGAATCAATAACAAAATTCATGCAGATGTCAGAAAATTGAAGAGTCCAAGAGTACGACATGTTATTAGAACGTTTTAATTTCAGGTAGATCTGTGAAAATGGTTGTCGTTGATTGTCGGAGAAACGCAGCGCCATTAGAAATAATTAATCGAAAGGAAGCGGATAATTCTTCGCAGAAGCTGCGTACAGCAGCATGACATCAAATGGTTTAGAGTAGATGACTTCATAAAGATAGACTATTCAGCCATCGTCCTGAATGTTGCATCCAATTTATGGTCCGCTTTTACCGGCGCCTTTTAGACTTGTATAAACTGAACAAGGACGAATCTATAAAAGAGACCATGTCCTCTTTACAGGAAAGAATCGTTTCAGAATCACGAGCGATTCCACATCTGTTCATATCACCAGTTGATATGAACAGATGTGGAACAAAGTTTCAATCAAAAAAGAGAAATAAAACGTTGCGATGATCTTATCTCTGTTTGGAGAGGTATTATGGTGAAACATTGTCTCATTGCGTTTCAAATTTTCGACGAACAAACCATTTACCAAACTACTGGCAATGAGTGATAATTCATTCATCCGTTTTGATGCAATTGTTTTCTTTATGAAAGATACTACAGACGAAATGGGCCTCCAGTTGAGGAATAGCTGCCGGAAAGTGAAGATAATATTGTCCAGTGTTCTCTGATGATTTAAATACCATAGAGTATGTGTGGAATGCTTTAGAGAGAAGCCTTTTAAAACAACCTGTTCGCTGGCGGACACTCAACAACTGAAACCGATGCGCATTGAGGAATATAGGCCCTTTTATTTCACCAATTATTCGATTATATGTTGTTAAATATGAAAAGATGAGGTCACGCAACCATTGTAAATAAGGATGCCAATCTTACAAAAATGTCATCTGTTTGTTTCTTCTTTTGAACAGGAAATCAAATGTTTTCCTATTTTATTCCATACCATATACATCTTATTCCCTTTTACCATATATATATTAACCTTTAAGTGCAAAGTATGTCATTGAATTCTGATTTTCATTTTTGTCAAGGGATTTTTGCGAAGTTAAAAGCTTTTTTGTAAAGTTACTAGCGAATAGCGAATTTAGAATCCAAGTATATAAATGTACTTTTGCAATAAATTGCATAAAATGATACCTCTATTCTGGTTCTGAATTAATTTATAGATATTTATATGGATATGATATTGAATTGAAATTTAAATGAAATAGCCACTATTGGAAGTTAAATTTTCGTACGTTAATAATAAAGTAAAAAAATACCATAACGAATATTTTAAAAGTTGATGAATTATACGAAAATTTTCTAAAACAGAAAAATAATTAAAATGACAATTTTCGTAATTAATTAAAATGTTTGTAATAAAATATATGATTACTTAAGTGATTTAATTATTATTGATTTTGGGATAATTTAAATTAGTTATAAATTGATTGAATACCAATAATATTTAAATAATTGTGTTAACAAACAGAAAAATCTGAAAAAAAATTAAGCTGCTTATAAGGGTTGATAGACATACCCGCATTAGATATATTTTTTTTATGATGCAATATATATCACCATTATTATTATTTGTTTAATATTATGATAAATTGTCAAAAAAAAAAACTTGCTAAAATATTACGTAATTTAACACATATAGACATGCCATTTTCCTCAAAATTGTAGAAATGTTCCACTTCATCATAATAATAAACAAAATTGTAGAAAAGGTTTTATGAATGAAACTTAAAGGAGTGTAGTATTTTTTTTCGCTAGTACAATTTTGTTAAATTACGATATAAATCTCTTTTTGGTTATATTTTCAGGAAATTCCTTCAGTTGAATAATTTTTCTTTAAACTATATTTTATTCCTTACTTACATTTTTCTTCAATCTTTAAGAAATATAAAAACGTCATTTCCAAACTCCTTCTAAAATATTTTAGAATTAATATTGTATATAAGGGTTTATAGTGAGTTTCAGTTTAAGGTTTTTTCTGGTTTCGAACATACATTTATAACGATAGTACAACATATATAATTGAAAAAAATAATATAAAATTTTATATTGCCTTTCTATAGTTTTCATAAATAATTTTTTTTATAAAATAAATTGAATCTTTTATGTAAATTTGGTATATAATAAAGAAAAATTGTAGGCTTTAGTTTGAAAGAGAAATACTTTAAACCCTCCAATATATTTCCTATTTCACTTTATTTCTTCAGTTTAAATGTTTTCCATAATTTAATAAAAAAATTTTATTTTCACAACGTTATGAAATTTTTTTAATTTATTTAATTTATTTTAGGATTTAGCATAAAGGAAGTAATATTATAAAATATTTTACATTTTTCAAAAGTTTTGTGATGAACAAAAGCAATTCATCCAAAGAGTTAACTAAGTATTTTTATTGATATAAACTTATAAAATATAGGAACACATTCATTCAAAAATGAGAAAATTTGTAAAGAAAAAATTGAAAGTACTTCACTATAATTTTAACTTTGAAGTCCAATCTGTTATTATGTTGGCTTTGTATTTGTGTATCTTAAACTTTAAAACCTTGCGTCTACATCCTTGACGAAATAAAATATAGAAGAAGCCCTTCTCTCTTATTTTTTGCTTTACTGTAAATTATTAGCATTGTAATCAGTTTCTGTTTTGAACTCAGTAATACATCAATTTTTTATATAAAAATATTTAGTACATTCAACATTATCCAATATGTCTACGTGTAGCAAGTAATATGTTAATCTGTGTGTAGCAGATTCAGAATGCGTCCCGACTACATGGTTGCCCCAAGTGCCATGCTATTTGAAACGAATTAATTGGAATCAATTTAAGTTTATTCTTAATAAATACACGCTAAAAGTGTAATTACTACTACTTTTTAAAATTTCACCGGTATATAATTGAGAGTTATCAATTAAAACAACAGAGGAAATAAGATGAATTAAAGACATAATTAAAGAGAAAAAAATAAATTCTGTGGATAAAGTCATTGATCTTAAAAAGCTTATGATTATTTGTCTGAACAAAAATTAAAAAAAAAAATATTTTAAGATTTGATACTTAACTAATAATAGAATTTTTTTCCAACGTAGGGGAATTTATAGTTAGTATTTGTCCTGTATTGAACTTTCAAGGTCATTCATATATAAATCGATATTAATATCACTTATTAACATCTGCACTAAACTGAGCACTTTGATGTATGTTTATCTCCTGTCAGGACTTTTTTTGGAGTATTTGAAGCACGTTTATGTTATATATTACATTTGGGTTAATTTTTTTTTATACTAATTACTAATGCAGTATTGAAACTTGATACGAAAACGCTCCTAGGTCTTTATTTTAAATGGTCCTGGTTAGGGCGCTCTGGTCATTGGTACCGCAGGCTTCAGGTTCGAACCCTGGCGGTGGCATGTATGATTGTTAGTGGTTTGAAAAACATGTTAAATTGTAAGTCCCAATCTAATTAGCCTAAAGTGTGCAAAAATAACAAACCAAACCCGGTTAGCTCTGCCGACGTAATGGCATTGCAATCGAACCATAACTACTTATTTTAAAATTATTGTGATTTAATTCTCCATAACTACTTATTTTAAAATTAAGGTGATTTAATTCTCCATAACTACTTATTTTAAAATTATTGTGATTTTATTCTCCATAACTACTTATTTTAAAATTATTGTGATTTAATTCTCCATAACTACTTATTTTAAAATTATTGTGATTTAATTCTCCATAACTACAATAACTACAATAACTAAAAAAATATTTATAAAAATTTCCATAATTTTTTCATAAATATATTTTTTGTTTTAATTTTAAAACAAACTGCAATAACATTTCTCAGTATAATTTCAAAATTAAATTAAAAAGTTACATCATTTCTAAGGAAGTTATTAATAATAATTGTAGTTAATATTAGTTATGAAAATAATTTGATCACCCAGAAAAATACCTCTCAAAAAGACATTATAAGACATTCATATTGGCTTCCCAGCCAAGCATATAGTCTTTTCATGATAAAGTGCTCAATAATATTCAAAATATCGACAAAAATATCATCAAAAATTTCAAGAAAAAAATAAGACAGTTTTTATTATATTCTTTTCCATCCTATAGCTTTCTCCGAAATTATGACCATTCAATAACTTTATATACATTTTTTATAGCTTATTTATTTTGATCCTATCCATATTAAATTTGAATAAAAAGTAATTATAATAAACGAATCAAAAGATAAAAAATACATAAAAATAATCTAGATCGATATTTCGAATGTTAAAGGGCAAAGTCCCTGCTTAAAATGATTCGATTTAAATGATGCTTGAACATTAATAACTCTTCCCCCCCTGAGCTTCTAGAAAGCAATAGAAAGCGAAGAAGAACTTATTTATATTCTCAGTCACGTTTTCATTTGCATACTTGGCTCTTAAAATGAAGGATATATACATGTACACTGAGCAAACTAATTTTTCAAGCGTGTTTTCAAAATCAAATTTTTATCTTTCTATGTATTTCGTATGAATAACTGAAGGAGTCTTCTTTTTTTTAAAGAAAAATTATTTAAGCATTGTTTTCTCGGCAGCCATATCTTCCTTTAAAAGCTTTGAGTAATTATGTGACTTTTGTGGAAAATGGCGTAATAAAATCTTTTAGAAAATTCAATAATTCAGATGCAGTAGTTGTCTGTTGAATTCTAGAGAATAGGAATGTGAAATAAAAGAAGATAATTTGTCACGAATCAAGAGGTAAAATTCAAAATCAAAGAGACTTTAATTTTCTTCTTTTACAAAATGCATAAATAATATGATTTATGATGCTTACAATGAACTGATGTAAGAATATTTGCACAAATAAAAATATTGAAAGATTAGTTTCATGACATTTGTAATCTAATCAACATCAGATCCATTCCATAAACAGATCACGGATGTGCATACATGAGTCTACCATTGTTTTTCTTCCTGACTATGTCATCGTATATAAATTTTATTTCAAAAATGCATATAGTAGATGATTATTATTAAGGCTTTTCAATTCTCATGAAAAATTAAAATATGTAATTTGATACGGCTTTAATTTAATAAGAAGTAAATATTTCTTCGTTGGAGCAACAACCCCATGGTGAGCAAATCCGTCTGCATACTGGTAGATTTGGAGACATGAGATGTTTTCTTTTTTGCGGGATAGTTTGACAGCCCTATGCCCAACATTCTACAGTTGTATTAGACCTGCACATACGGTTTAAGGTGGATTCCAAACCACTACGAACATCTATGGCCCCCTGGGACTGGACACCTGTAGCACCCATCTCCAGCGCGCTAGTAACTCGACCATCACACCCCACTTAAATACTAGGAAAATGTTTTATTTAATCTTTTCCAATTTATTTCAAAGTAGATGATAATTTTTCTCAATAATGTTCTGGCTTGGATACAGGCTATCTATATACGTTACTTTTTTTAATTATTTATTTTCTACCTTAAGCCGAGTCTTAAAACCGTTGGCGATCAACATATTGATCGTTAGAAAATGAATCGTTTAAAATATTGATCTTTTTAAAGGATAACTAAAAAAACAACTTCAGTTTTAATAACTAAATAACCATATTGATTGAGCGCTCTTTTTGTTGCTTTACTACAAAAACTGAACATAATAAAAAATCATTTATTAAATCACTCTAACATACATAAAAGACAGTGTAAGTTTTTATTACACGGGTCCCAAGTACCAGACACAATGAATATAGGTATAAGGTCAGAGGATTTGAAAGGTCTGTGCATACCTGCCATAAACACATTGTTTGGTAATAAAAAAAGAAGTATTATCAGTTTTTGAAATTCTTAGAGCCAATGAATCTAGAGGACGAAGTCTGAATCGACAAGAATATTAGAGGTATTTTCCAAGAGGACTTTCAAGAGCAGCTGACCCCTATTCGTGTTGTCCTATTAGAGATAGCACTAAAAACTTTAATAAGGCAGACAAACTAGTGATGGGAAAGATTTCTGCAAGAAACAACTTTTTTTAAATTAGGAACTGTAGCCATTAGCAAGAATTGAACCTTCCTGTTGGCAATTTCTTATTTACAATTCATTAACTTAAAAATATTTAATAATAGAAGTGGTTGATTAGCTAGTCGCCTTAAATTATCATTTTTATTAAAGTTTGGGCTGTAAATTACAAAATCGATACATTGTTATAAAGATCAAACATGTTTTTAAAATTTAGTAAGTGATTTTATCGGTAGAAATGTTTTTTAAAAATGTGTCAAATGATGAAGTTGAAGTACATGACATAAATAAACAAAAATTATGGCAAAGAAAATTTTTAATTGTATTTTAATATATTTAAAAATTATTACGCAAACCAAAATTGTTTATTACCTTCATCTTCTTCTTCTGAGCTATTTGTAGATTATTATCTGGTTGTTACAGGTGTAATTATTACTATTATTATTCAAACTATTGTTATTCTAACTATAAATAAAACTAGTTAAAACTATGATTTATAACAAAATTTAATGTTATTTAGTTAAATATAATATTCAGGTTATTATAGTGTTTCTATTTTTGGAAGATATATATATTTTTTTAAATCATTAACTATTAGGGAAAAATCATTTATTAGTTTCCTCTATTGCCTATACAATTTTTAATTTAAATAAATGATGACTAAATAAATTTATTTATTTTGTTCAATTTATTTAAGAAAAATTTAAAAATATATAATGAAGAGAAGATCAATATTTAAAGTTAAAAAACAAAACCCGATAGCATTGAAGACATACATTAAGGACAAGCTTTTTAACATAATGGATATGCACAATCACATGTTATTACAGATAAAAAGAATACTCGATAAGTCATTAAAAATTTTAATTAACAATAAAATAATAAACTTTAAGAAAGAACAGAATGAATAGAATGATAAACGTGTTAACAACTTATTTAAAACTTTTTTTCTAGTTGACAGCAGTTACTTACAGTTTTTAATAACACCAACTAGAATGTTTTTTATTGAAGATTGGTGGGTCTTGTGCTCCCCTTATGTATGCATGATCAATCCACCAATGGGCAATGAAAGAAAGACAGTACCTTTCAGGAAGTCTTTTAAAGGGAACTACCTCACATTTGCAATTCTTACAGGAGAAAACCCAAAAACTATCACCAGACAACCTGACTATACATCTAAGATGCTTTACACACATTTTTCACAATCGCCGTATAGATGGCTCTTTTTCCGAAATTATTGATTAACAAATGCAGTACAGATTTTTGTGTGGATGAAATCCAATGATTTGTGTATAATACAATTTATATGCATATAAATTCAAATGATAAATAAGGGGATATAATGTTTTTGAAGGAAAAATATCTTTATTTTTACAATGTGAATACTTTCTTTGAAATAGAGATTTTTATTTTCCAAAATAAATCGGTCTGCAGAATATGAAAAGCCTTATAAATAACTGAGGACAAGACACGATAGAACATTTCTTCTTCATTTATTCATGGTTCTCATAAAGTTTTCACGACTTCAACTAAAAGATGGTTTGAAAGGTTCACATCTTTCTCAAGGTTTGTAAAATTTTAAACTAAATCATGAAATGTATAATTCAAATCAAGTAAATATTTTCGGTATTTTCAGCTTCGATTATTTGAATTTTTATGGGAAGCAATCTTATTTACGAGTACATCTTTTGCAAAAAGTAGCAATTGTAGTGAAATTCTTCTAATAAGTTATTTTAAAATAGTAAATAAAGAAACGTTACGACTGTAATGAATCATAAAAGAAAATTTTTTTAAAAGTTGAAAGACATAAAAGCCTTTCGCCTTTCAAATTTAAAATTAAATCATCAAATTTAAATATATATACATATATAAGATATTAAAGCTCATATTTTAGACAGTTAATCAGAATAAACACAAATAAGTTACTTTCAATTAATTTTTTTTTTATTAAATTAAATATTGTGGAACTACTCGAAGAATTTTATAGTATACAGCAAATTGATAATAATTAAAAGTTTTTTCTGTTTAAAATTCTACATTTATTATTATTATTATTTTATTTCCTACTACGAATTTACTACATCTATAATGTAATGTCGTGTTAAAGAAAATGATCGTGAAAACTTTTGATGTTTTTGATGAAGAAAAAACAAACTGTTTATAGACGAAAAATATTTTTAAAACATTTGGAAAGTCAGGCATGCATAGAACGTCGATTTGTATTTTGTTATTTCATTCGTTTAAATATGAAAACAATTTGTGTTTGAGTCCATGTTAAAAAACAATGTAATTGTTGCCATTAATTAAGAAAACAAGAAATAATATAAATGGAAAGGACAAAGAAGTGAAAATTAAGTATTTGACACTTACGAATGAATTTTCAATTAAAAATTTTTTTTTTTTTTTCGATTTTGGCGCATTGCTAGACCAACCAATAATTCATTGATAAAGTTTTTACTGTTTTCTGTACAATAATGTAAATTTAAAAGTAGTTGCTGGTGTTCCAAGGGGCTTAAAGTTTTCATAAGTTAATTTTAGGCTTTTCCTTCTTCAAAGGCGTAACAGCCCCATGGTGAATCAAGTCCATCTGCTGAGACAGGAAATGCTTCCTTTTTACGGGTAGGCTTGTCAGCCCTAGGCCCAACTCTCTTACTGTCGTAATAGGCCGATACCTACTATTTAAAGTGTATTCCGAACCAGTACAAACATCAATGTGACTGGAAGCACTTTGGCACTCGAACCCCAAACCTGTGGCATCAAGTGCCAAAGTGCTAGTCAACTCGGCAATTAGGCTTCATTTTAGGCTTGCTTTAATTTAAAACAAAAATTTAAAATTTAATTTGTTCTGTGTTTGTTGAATAGTAACAGTTAAAGTACTTGCAACATTATGATAGTCAAGGCACATTCTTACTCTTAGTTCTTTATCTCATGATCATAAATTCTTCATTTATTCATCATGAAAAAGTTTTCATCAAATATACTGCATAATGTATTAAATAATGAACTTAATATTAAATTAAAAGCAAGTTTAACTATTATTAGCGACTATTAATCTGACTATCAGTTTAATTATTTGTTTAATAATTATTCGTAATTATATTTGCAGAGGTTTCTGAAGGAAGGTTTAATATTAGAAATAGACATTCTGAGTTCCTTTTCTATATTTAGCTAAGATCTATATTTTGTCTTCAAAGCAACCTCTTCAGACAATACGGTTTCGCAAAAGTAGGATGTTGAAAATGGCAATAGTAAATGAAATGGCTTTACTTTCAGTGTAGAAAACCCATCATCATCCCTGTCCAAGAGTGATTCAAAGAGTGATTTATTTCTAAATTGACTTTCGATTTCGTCACTTACCATGAAGTCAATGAAGATTTATTTTTCGGCAGTTGAGAGACATTCAGGATTACTTTAAATGGATCCCTAACCTACTCGTAACTTGACATCAAGTTGCCGTAAATAAGAAAATACTTTTAAAATTCGTAGTTGTTAAGGCTAAATGATTTTAAATGGTTACAAAAACACCTTTCACATGTTATTTTTGAATTTAATTTCACATGACATTTATTTTTTACAAATGCATCGTTGAGATATATTCACAAACAAAATTCAATAATTTTATTTTGATATTTGAATATTTAACTTTAAATCTGCAATAATATTGATAAAGTCTCGCTTATTGTGCAAAGTTATCTTCATTTGCAATGGTAATAGTTAAATATATCTGTAAAGCATAAAAACAAGTACTACTTTACAATTTTCCGGCTCAAAATTAAAAAGTGAATTATTCAATGAATTTTATTAAATTATGTTTAGATTATTTTAGTCCTTTTTGTTAACTGCAATTTTTTAATATTAATAATTGCTTTTAATAACTAAAATATATATTTAATTAGTTTAATTTGTGGTGGAAATTTCTTTTATAATATATTAATTGTACTGTGTTATGAATCAGTGCTAAAATATCACAAAAATACAAAAATTACAACAGCTTGATGGAGTTTGAAAGCTTTTAAAGTTTTTGAATTTAGAAATAGTTTTAGCGATACTGATAAAGAACATAATACACTGTTTTGAAACTTTTATTATCCTCCAAGAAGAAATTAGTTGAAAGTCTCTTGTTTTTACACTCATGTCCATAAATTAAGGATAATTCAGAATCACACAGAAATTGAACTCTAAAATAAAAATTTCACCTGTAGAATTATTACACACATCTTGAAGAAGAATATGCACAGGACAGGAAACCACCAGATGGCGCGGATAGTACGTCACAATGACGAGAGTGTGAGAGAGGGGTATATAAGGAATGGTGGCAAAGAAGTAAAATTGTTCACTAGCGCTTTAAAAGCCTTTCAGTGCAATAACCTAATAGTTATGGCACAAAGGAAGCATTTGGATGATTTTTTACGTGGTAGATTTATAGGACTACTGAATGTGGACGTACCCATCTGAAAGTATCCGAAGAACTTGGAACCGCCCAAAGTGTCATCTCCAGGCTTTGGGAACGATTCCAGGATGATGGTAATGTGAGTAGATGTTACAGCACAAGTCGCCCCCGAGTTACAACGCCGAATGAGGACCGGTATTTAGCAGTTACTGCCAAAAGAAACAGACGGAGCACAGCATCAGACCTGTCTCGTCAGCTCTCTTCAGCTACCGGTACGACAGTTTCAAGGCAGACCGTGTACTGACGCTTAGGGCACATTGGTCTATATGCTCGTAGGCCTGTCAGATGTGTTCCACTTACCGCAACTCACTCGCCTGCGATTAACCTGAGTAGAGAGCATGCATTGTGGACAACGCAACAGTGGTCTTGTGTGATGTTTTCCGACGAGTCCAGGTTTAGTTTGCAGTCTGATTCTCTCCGGACTTTCATATGGAGAGCGCCAGGTACCCGCTACCACCAAGAGAACACCATTGAATGACACCGTTACGGTGGTGCAGGATGGCTCGTTTGGGGAGGAATTATTCTTGGTTCCAGAACTGACCTGCATGTTCAGAGTGTAACGATGACAGGCCACATCTATTGGGATGTCATTCTGGAACAACATGTACGTTTGTTTCGCGGCGCCATGGGTGCTGAATTTCTGTTTATGGATGAGAATGTCCGTCCTCACCGTGCAAACATTGTAGACGAATGCCTTCAATTGGAGGATATCACCCGTATGGATTGGCCAGCATACTCACCGGACTTGAATCCAATAGAGCATGTGGGGATATGCTTGGCCGATGAATTGCAGGCCCATCAACCCCCTCCCACCTGTCAACCGGAACTTCGGAGGGCATTGCTTGCTGAGTGGTGTAATATTCCCCAAGATCAGATTGATAATTTGATACTCATCATGCCTAGTCGTTGTAAGGCCTGTATTGCATCGTCCGGGAGATATACTCCATATTAACCATCATACTAACCATGTTATACTGTTTTTTGTAAATAGGTTCTTTTTGAAATTTGCTCCAGGGTGTAAAAATCGCAATTTTTATTATTTATGTCAAACATATAGCATCTTTTTTGTTCTTTACCTTTTGTTTAATAAATAGACTTTACAAATAAGTCAAATTTGTTTTGCTTCTGTCTCTTTCTTTGCCTGAACTTCATTATCCTTAATTTATGGACATGAGTGTATAATGAGAGGTACGATGAAAATTCTGATTGAAAATTGGTTTGCAAGTACTGAAAGGTTGGCAAAGGCTGATTTACAGTCTTATTATTTTCACAAATTCCATGGACTTACTTTTTGAAATCTTTTAAAACTTTTAGATTATATTTGGATAAATCTTTTCGTAAACGTCGATATGAGTCTAAACAAAAGTGCGACCACAAATTACAGTGATTTTACTGTATTGTCATTGTTTAAGGAGTATTTTTTATTGTATGCAAGATAGAAGTATTTTTAAATAATTGGACATTTTAATTGAACTAATAATACATTCAATCTCTTGCAAGTAATATTTTTTAAATACTAATCATACAAAACTGAAATTCGGAAAATTTCTTAGGGTCTTGACGATATTCTTAATTTTCGGTTTTACTCTCATAAATCACAATTAATCCAAAAACATTAGTTTACAATAGGGTTTTCTTTAAAAGAAAAATTAAGCATTTTTTTCTTCTAAACATGCTTGTTATGCGAGAGTAGAAAGTTTTTGCATATCCTTATAGTGACGTTAACTCTAAGGTTTAAGTATTATATATAACGGTGATTAGTTTAATTTATTGTTTACCCAAACTGTCATACTCTATGTGAAGAATTATTATCATGCTAATGATATACAAAAACTTTATATTATCAGAGAGCTACCTCACAACAAGTGATGTTAAAAGTATTCTTTCAATGCTAATTGAATTAATTTATTTAACTTAAAAAAACCTATTAACACTATCATAACTTAAAGAGCACAGAGGAAACTTTATAAATGAGGATTTTAATCTGTTCTAATGCATTCTTTATTACATCAAACAGTTCATTTTATCAACATTTCCCAAGACTTAATGAAACAAATCGTGGCATGAGAGAGTTCTTCTAAAAATGGCTATTATACGAAAATAGAAAGTTTTCGTATATCCTTGTAGTGACATTAATCTTAAGGCTTAAATATTATATCTCACTGTGATTAGTTTAATTAATAGTGTACGCCAAACTGCCATACTCTTTGTGAAGAATTAACATCATGCTAAAGATATACAAAACCTTTATACGTATAATCAAAGATTTACCCCACAACAAATTATCTTTCAAAATTAATTTAATTAATTAATTTAACTTTAAAATGAAAACTATTAAGCCTGTTATAACTTAAACATAGCGCAACTTTATAAATGAGGAGTTTTTAATCTGTCTAATCCATTATTTACTACATCCAACAGTTCGTTTTTTTCAGCATTTTCCAAGACTTATATTATCAGAGAGCTACCTCGCAACAAGTGATGTTAAAAGTATTCTTTCAATACTAATTGAATTAATTTATTTAACTTAAAAAAACCTATTAACACTATCATAACTTAAAGAGCACAGAGGAAACTTTATAAATGAGGATTTTAATCTGTTCTAATGCATTCTTTATTACATCAAACAGTTCATTTTATCAACATTTCTCAAGACTTAATGAAACAAATCGTGGCATGAGAGAGTTCTTCTAAAAATGGCTATTATACGAAAATAGAAAGTTTTCGTATATCCTTGTAGTGACATTAATCTTAAGGCTTAAATATTATATCTCACTGTGATTAGTTTAATTAATAGTGTACGCCAAACTGCCATACTCTTTGTGAAGAATTAACATCATGCTAAAGATATACAAAACCTTTATACGTATAATCAAAGATTTACCCCACAACAAATTATCTTTCAAAATTAATTTAATTAATTAATTTAACTTTAAAATGCAAACTATTAAGCCTGTTATAACTTAAACATAGCGCAACTTTATAAATGAGGAGTTTTTAATCTGTTTAATCCATTATTTACTACATCCAACAGTTCGTTTTTTCAGCATTTTCCAAGACTTATATTATCAGAGAGCTACATCGCAACAAGTGATGATAAAGTATTCTTTCAATACTAATTGAATTAATTTATTTAAATTAAAAGTGTAAGCTATTAACCCTATCATAACTTTAGAAACCCTATCGTAACAGAGACAACTTTCTAAATGAGGATTTTAATCTGTTCTAATGCATTCTTTATTACATCCAACAGTTCGTTTTATCAGCATTTCCCAAGACTTAATGAAGCAAATCGTCGTGACATGAGAGAGTTCTAAATGACACTGTGCGAAACGAAGGTATTGTATTCAAGGAAAATGGATGGGCAGAAAGCCGACCCAAAAGATCCTTTTGTTATTCAATGCGTGATAGCAGGGACATGCTCAGCTAAGCATAATGGCCCAACTCTCTATTAGGCAATAACGATGATCAAATCACTTGATGGTTGGCTCCTATTCCGACTTCACAGCATATGGTTAGTGAATTATGCTAATATTTCATAATTTATGCGCAATTTTAATTTGTTGTATTTAAAATACATAAAAGATATCAGGAATTGCAATGGAAATTTTCTGAAGATGTCTACAAAGCTTTATTTTTAATATGAGTGATTATTCAATTTTTTTATAGAATTTTCTTTTCATAAAATAGTTAAACAAATTTGAGTTTTTTTTAAAATTAAAAATATGATATTGATATCAATTAAAAATAAAAGTTAATTAAATTTCCTAAATTTTAAAAGAGAAATGAAAATAAAAAACTTCTTTTTACAATGAACAAAACATCATAGGATTTGTGTTGTAACGTCTCGGTCTATACTAGACCTATAATGGCTTCAAGAAGAGATCCACTCTCAGGTTCATAGGAATACTTTAATTTTTATTTACAAACAATATATATATATGTATGCGGAATACTGGATTAATACAAATTCTTATTTACAAAAAAAGAAAATTAAAGATTTAAATTTGGTTCACAAGTGCAAGGTTGGAGATTTTTCAGAGTTCTACTAATTTCCGATCTGCGGCAGACCATAATTATCACATGGCGTTGATATACGAAACCACTAGGGCAATGTAGCCGAGATGGTCAATTATCTAATATTTGAACAAAAACAACAACAGCGTATTGCACAAAGTATTTCCTTAATTTCCAACTTAATTTTCGCAATATCTGTATAGTTAAGTCAATATGTTTTAAAAATAATATTCGGTAAATATCGATATAGAACGAAACTTTTTCTTTTCTCTGAAAAAATTATAAACGAGAGGACTCAATAGTTTTGAGAAGACTAGAAATCTTAAAAGTAGAAGATTATTCTAATACACTTTTTAAATACATCTTTGAAAATTTCGAGATTCAATTTATTACTAATTGATGAAATCAGTTGAAGCTATACAGGATAAAATATATTTAACCATTTACAGGAACTTATGTCCTTCAGAATGGCCTCAAATTATAATGCACTTTGGTTGGCACTTTATTTCGGTTTTATCAAATTTTTAACTAAAAAATATTAATGAAAATCAATTTTCTGAGTAAGTTAATCATACAAATTTTTAAAATAACTGTAAATTTTTGAAAGATGATTCTGATAATGATTCTTTGGAAAAGATGTAAAGGAAATTTGTTATGGATGGATATTTTAAATCAATTACAATTATTAAACAATTTATGACATTCATAAAAGTGTATACTTGGAATTTATAATATATCAATGGTTATATTTCATGTTGAAAATTCATTTAAGACAACTTTTAAATTATCATAAATTATACCACAACATTATTATATCATTAAATTATATTCTTGATAAAAACTGGTAAATACTTCAAAGGCAAACATTTCAAATGACGAATGATTCAGTATATACTTATATATACTAATAATGAATGGCTCAGTACATGTTTTGTCATGCATAAGGAAAGACGATTTTATAATATTTGAAGCAATATGCCATACAGAAAGAGAAAAATTCAAAACCTAAAAATATTAATAAAAATCAATTAAATGAATATGTTAATCTTGCAAATTTTAAAAATAACTGTACATTTTTTGAATATTTTTAAAGCCTATTTCTTGTTTGTTTCAAATCTGATAATGATTCTTTAGAAAAGATGTGAAGCACGTTTGTTCTAATGGATATTTGAAATCAATTACAATTATTAAATAATTTATGACATTTATAAATTCATATACTTAGCATTTATAACATATCTTTTAAACTATGGTTATATTTCATGTTTAAAATTCCTTTTATGACAACTTTAAATTGTCATAAATTATATCACAAAAATTATTATACCATTAAGTTATATTCTTGATAAAAACTGGTAAATACTTCAAAGACAAACACTTCAAATGACGAATGACTCAGCATTTGCTATATATACTAATAATGAATGACTCAGTACATTGTTCAGTCTGGGGTTTTGTCATGAATAAGAAAAGACGATTTTATAATACAGTCATACAGAAACAGAAAAATTCTAAACCCGAAAATATTAATAAAAATCAATTATATGAATATGTTAATCATACAAATTTTAAAAATAACTGTTAAATTTCTTGAAAGATGAATATTTTTAGAGCCTATTTCTTGTTTGTTTCAAATATTATAATGATTCTTTAGAAAAGATGTAAAGCACATTTGCTCTAATGGATATTTTAAATCAATTATAATTTTAAATAATATAGGACATTTATAAAATTGTATTCCTGGCATTTATAACATATCTTTTAAACTATGGTTTCTACATAGTTCATGTTCAAAATTCGTTTAAGACAGATTTAAATTTTCATAAATTATATCATAAAAAAAAAAAAAGACTAAATTATATTCTTGAAAAAAATGTGTAAATACTTCAAAGACAAAAACTTCAAATGACGAATGAGTCAGTATTAGATACATTGTTCTGTCTGGGTTTTTTTTTTTCATGCATAAGTAAAGACGATTTCATACTACTTCAAGCAATACGTCATACAGTTACAGAAAAACCCAAAACCGTCTGGGATAATCTTATTTGTTACATTAACGCTTTGTGTGGATCTATTTTTCCCCTACAGAATCCTTAATAGACCTTGGAATTCTTGAATTCTTCTTGAGGTACAGAAGCAATGATCCTTGAATGTATGTTCTTGTATGAGATGGTCTAACAAACTTTTGGTCCTCTTTACCCTCAAGAGAGTTGACGAACTTTTTTGTGCTAGTTTCGTCTCGACAGTGGAAAATTATTTCCCTAGAGCCGTGTTCTTTATGTCTTCATTCGATTACGAAATTACCTGACAAGCTGATTTTTTCCCTCAATGTTTCTAATTTTTTTTTCCCTGGCGTTGAAGGTTTTTTCTTTATCCAAGAGTAAATGATATTGTTTGTTCGAAGGCTAATGTGTTGTCCTCTGATTGTGTAAATTACTTGTCCTGTTAACTGTACTTTTGAAGCATAAACTAATATACTTTAATATTTAAATGCCTTATTTATTAAATTGATTAACTTTTTTTATTTTAATATTTATATGCCTTATTCATTAAATTGATTGCCTTATTTATTTTGATATTTATATGCCTTATTCATTAAATTGATTACCTTTTTTATTTTAATATTTAAATGCCTTTCTTATGAAATTGAATACCTTTTTTTTTAATATTTAAATGCTCTATTTATTAAATTGATTGCCTTATTTATATTAATATTTAAATGCCTTAATTATTTTAATATTTAAGTGCCTTATTTATTAAAATTAATATAATAGTGTTAAATGAAAACTATTTTTTAAAAAAAATGTGTTTTTGTTTATTAGACATTTAATGAAATTATTTTCCAGATGGTATGTGAGATTCAAAATATTTTACAAGTAATAGAAAATACGTCAAATATCATTCATGAAAATTTGAATTATTTTTTTACATTAAACCATTAACAAAGTATTTGTTTTAGTTTAGTAAATGATAAAAAAAAAAAATGAATTATTGAGAAAAAACGTGTGGAGAATTAAATTTATTAAACAAAATAATAATAAGAAACAAAATTTATTTAACAAAAGTGATATTCAGACTATATGAATAAAATAATAATAATAAGTTTTGTAAAAATTAATTCAAACATGCATTTAAATTTAAATTTAATTTTTCATACATATATTTTGACGAGACAGCTATAGAGAAATTTAAAACTAATAAAAAGTACGTTTTTAGTCTATTTCCGTTTATTAAATACGATATTCAAGAAATCTGGAACAGAATAATTGAAAATACTGTTAGAAAGTATTCTGAATACATTAGCATAATTTTTAAGGATATATTTCGGATAAAAACTTTTGGAGCATTTCCATTTCTTTGAAACCAAATTGCTTTTCAATTTCAAAGTCATTACAGTTAGCTAAATTTGAATTTTAAATGTAAAAGAATGTAATTTGAAAATGTTAAACAGTTCGTAATAATTTGAAATTAATTCCTCTAGATTTACTTAAGGCGGACAAATGTTTTACTAATTGATTTATTTGATAGATAATAAATCTTCTGACTCTTAATATCTTAATGGGAAATTTATCTTAAAAGTGCTAACAATTCGATATAATTAACATATACGTTTTCTTCTCACCGAAGTTATGTGAAAATATTTTATTTTTATAGTTTGAATATTCCTTTTGATAAATTAATTTTATTCCCCTGAAATAATTCTTTTTCATTTCTCCACACGTTTTTATCATCATTTAAAATTTATTTTTTATTATTTACTATACTAAAATAAATACTTTGTTTAATGATTTAATGTAAATAAAATAATTTAAAAAGTTTCATGAACGGTCTTTGACTAATTTTTTTATTACTAGTGGATTATTTTGAATCTCAAAAGCCATCTGAAAATAATTTCATTAAATATTTAATGAACAAAAACACATTTTTTAAAAAAATAGTTTCCATTTAACATTGTTATATTCAATTTAATAAATACCTTTAACATTGAAGTAAGCTTTTATGTTTTTCTTAAGTGTTAAATGTTGTTTGCATTTGAAATTCAAAGCTAACTTATTCACTTTTAAATATCTTCTTCTTTTCATTGGCACAACAGCCCCATGGTGAGCCAAGGATGTCAGTCTATTGGTACATTTTGAGACAGCAGATGTTTTCTTTTTAAGGGGGTAGAGTTCTCTATAGCCCTATATTACCCATATATCTATATTACACCGGGACCTGGAACTACGGTTTAAGGTGGATTCCGAACCACTACAGACGTCCATGGCACCAGCTGGGACTCGATTCCGAAACCTACGCACCGAGCACCAGAATGCTGGTCACTCGGCTATCAGGCTCCATTCATTTTAAATATGCTTTAAAATAATTGCAAAATTGATGGATATAAATCTTCTTAATTGGGTTGACAAATATAAAAATACCCATTTTCGACAAAGTCCATATACAATATTCACGTTTTTTTAGTTGTCAAATACAAATTAAAAAATACGCTATTTTAGATTCTTAAGTATGAAAGCACTTATTCATATAAAGAGAAAAATTTTAACAGTGAAAAAATAATGAAGATTTTCCTCTCTTTATCACTTATAATATATCACGGTCAATATTCTGCAATCAGTTTATATACACTCATGTCCATAAATTAAGGATAATTCAGAATCACACAGAAATTGAACTCTAAAATAAAAATTTCACCTGTAGAATTATCACACACATCTTCAAGAAGAATATGCAAATCACAGGAAACCACCAGATGGCGCGGATAGTACGTCACAATGACGAGAGTGTAAGAGAGGGGTATATGAGACGCGGTGGCAAAGAAGTAAAATTGTTCACAAGCGCTTTAAAAAGCCTTCCAGTGCAATAACCGCATAGTTATGGCACAGAGGAAATATTTGGATGATTCTTTACGTGGTAGAATTATCGGACGACTGGAAAGTGGACGTACCCAGCTGGAAGAATCCGAGGAACTTGGAATCGCCCAGAGGGTCATCTCCAGGCTTTGGCAACGATTCCAAGATATCGGGATGTCATTCTGGAACAACATGTATGTTTGTTTTGGGGCGCCATGGGTGCTGAATTTCTATTTATGGATGACAACGCCCGTCCTCACTGTGCAAACATTGTAGACGAGTGCCTTCAATTGGAGGATATCACACTTATGGATTGGCCAGCATACTCACCGGACTTGAATCCAATAGAGCATGTGTGGGATATGCTTGGTCGATGAATTGCAGCCCGTCAACCCCCTCCCACCTGTCAACCGGAACTTGTGAGGGCATTGCTTGATGAGTGGTGTAATATTCCCCAAGATCAGATTGATAATTTGATACTCAGCATGCCTAGGCATTGTAAGGCCTGTATTTGCATCGTCCGGGAGACATACTCCATATTAACCATCATACTAAAAATGTTATACTGTTTTTTGTAAATAGGTTCTTTTTTTTTGAAATTTGCTCCAGGAGAAAAAAACGCAATTTTTATTAATTATGTCAAACGCATAGCATCTTTTTTGCTCTTTACCTTTGTTTAATAAATAGACTTTACAAATAAGTCAAATTTGTTTTGCTTCTGTCTCTTTCTTTGCCTGAACTTCATTATCCTTAATTTATGGACATGAGTGTAAATACTATTAAGTGTTGTTATTGCTACTAGAGTCTGATGTGGGTTGATGGTTAGTGCTTTAAGTTGGATGCTGAGCTTAGTTCAAACTCTGATAAGCAAGTCGAATAAAATGTCCTTATTTACATAAGGAATGAACACAATAAATAAATGGACCAGAATAAATAATGGAGCTTCTTCAAACCCAATCTCCATCGAATGTGAAGAAAGAAGAGCCATATATGAAACTTCCTTTCATGGTTCGAGGTATGTTCATTTATAGATGTTTTAAGACCAATGGACAAATACAGTAGTAGTTCTCTCACGATGCCTTATAGATACTGCTATATTAATGATGAGTAATCTGAGGTAAAAGTACATAGCAATAAAAAACTGTATCATTGAATGCAAATAATATTATCAATAAAAAGTAATATTCTTAACATTAATTTGTCTACCACAATGATTTCAAGAAATAGTAAACAAATATAGATCAATCTGCAACTGCAGTAGCAACTCATGATGCCCTCTAGATACTGCTATATCAAGGATGAGTTATCTCGGGTCAAGCATATAGCAATACAAATTATGTGATTGAATGCAAATTACAATTATAATAAATAATATTATTAATAAAAATTATTATTCTTAATATTAATTTGTCAGTCACAATGATTTCAAGATATAGTAAAAATAAATAATTCTACTTTTTTTTGCATATGACTTTAAATAGGCTATCATTTTTTACATTAACATTTATCCAATTAATTTATGGCAATGAATGTGTAGAAGAAATAGGTTAAATGCTATCTATATCCAAGCTAATCACGTGTCTTTAAAATACCTTTTAAAGACGAAGTTTCATTTCGAAGTAATTTATCAATGAGGGAAATTTCTTTAAATAAATAAATAAAATGGAAATAAAAACATTTAAACACTGTTTAAGCTAATTTTTATTTTCTGTGGTGCAAAAAATAAACACCAGCAGAATCCTTTCTCAGGTCAAGTACATGGCAATAAAAAAACTGTTTCATTGAATGCAAATAACAATTATAACAAATAATATAATCAGTAAAAATTATTATTCTTAGCATTAATTTATCAGCCACTCTGATTTCAAGATATAATAAACAAATAAAATCATCCTATTTTTTGCATATATGACTTTAAATAGGCTAGCATTTTTTACATTAATATTTATCCAGTTAACTTATGGCCATGAATGTAGAAGAAATAGGTTAAGTTCTATTCATATGTACCCTAATCGTGTGTCTTTAAAATAGCTTTTTAATTTATTTCCAAGTAATTTATCAATGAGACAAATTTCTTTTTTTTTTTGAAAAATAAAATGAAATAAAACAATTAAACACTTTTTAAAAACTAATTTTATTTTCTGTGGTACAAAATAAACCCTTTGGGAAAGCAACAGCAGGAAGGCTATCAAGCGGACAGTGTCAGTGAAGTTTGACTGGGAGCCAACTTGGAAGGCTGCCAGTTTACTACTGAACGATGCTCCAGAAAACTACTTATTAACTTTCACCTTGATCTTGATATTATTAAACAAAGCGTGAAGGGTTAAAAGTCCGTGACCAGAACCGCACTGCTGACATAGTAATAGCACTTTATTCCCTTTTTGCTTCAGCTACGACTAATAACTCTCAGACTCAATCACTTTGGTAGAAGATTTGCGTGCCAAGGAGTGAATCTTCATGCCCTCGGTATTTTTATTTTTGGTGAAGGCCGTTTTTTGAATAAATAAGAAACGTATTTTGTGATCCCGAGTGGGAATGGGAATAATCTTGATGACTTATAATGTGTCATGTCGATATGGGGTGACAATATGTATTTATAAATATTTTTGCATTCAGGTAAAATTGTTTGTATAATGCATGTGTTATGGTGTATTTTATGTGTGTCTGTTGGAATGGTGTTTATACACAGTTCCAAGTCCCATTAATGTGACCACCACCTACTTTCGACGTCAACGTGAAATAACCAATCACAAAAGGCAGGTGGCAGCACATTGCAGAGGAGTGTATATAAAGAATTCCCCCTTAATACCACTTAAATACCACTTAATACCACATTCCACACACTCCACTTAAAGCCAGAATATACAAGAGTGTATATTCTGGCTTTTGACAGGGTCACATTAATGTGACCGGACTGTCTATATATGCTATATATATATATATATATATATTGGTATGTCTAGTCTTTACCAGATGCGAATCGGATCTGTTCAAAGAAAGAAAAACCAGTTTCCGGAGGAAATAGGTCTTTTGTCATAACTGTGAGTGAAAGTGATATCGTTATGAGATGTTTAATTGGCGGGTCTTGCGAAAGTTCAATGCACAGGTGGTCAAGAGCGAAAGTTTATTAAGACAGCTGTGACTTGTGAAATTATCTGTACTCGCGTATTTATTGTCGAGGGGAATATCTTCCAAGCGGAAACAAAATGCTTTGGTGGTGGATAGGATGATAAGCACACATGTTTTGGGACATGCCACTTGTAAGTTTGGCTTTACACAAAGGATTAGCTGCCTCTTCAATCTGATTAAGTGTCTGCCTTCACTCACCATAATGGAAAGTTTTATAGGCCCAGGGATGAATTTTAAGAGGAAAATCAGGTGAATAATGAATGAAGGGGCTGTGAACTGGGAAGACATAAAGGTGTTGGAGACAATGAAGAGCAGTCGACTGAGAGTCAGATGACAAAAGAAGGAAGAACAGGGAAGAAAAGAGAGTAAGCTGTCCCCGTAATGGAGCCCTGGTAATTTCGTAAGAAGAAAGGCATCCAGTCGCGGACCTCTGCACTAGGAACTGCGAATGCCAATGACAAGAACAAAGACTTTATGCCAACCCTGATAATGCAGACACTCTAGGAAGAGTCGCATTTGGGGTTGCTCTTTTGCAGTGGTGTACAACTTCAAACGTCTTGGTGCCTAGACTCCCCATTGTTCGTTCCATTTAATCATCATTATGTGTGAGTGCGTTTCTTTTAATATGAACCTTTTTGGGCAAAACCCCAAAAGGCTTTGTAAGCAGTTGCGCCATATGCTCATGCTCAGAACGATCTGGACAAGAGAACTGCGACTCAACATTATTCTGAGATGTTAAGACTCATAGTTTTTGATTCTTGTTGTAGTATATTATATACATATTCTGATAAATTTTAATGCCTTATAGATGGCAACTGAGTAGCATTAGTTTGAGATGTTACGGCTCATATTTCTGTTCTTATTACTGTAGTATACTATATACATATTATGTTATCTGATTAATGCTTTATACATGACATTTGTGCTAACATAGTGTTAATTGTACGTGTTTAACTATTTAAATTGTTAACATTAATAAATACATTTTATTTATATTTAAAATCATGAAATTTGCTTTTGATTTATTTTATGTGTGTTTTGCTTCTCCAACTTGTATGTCTCTGAAGGCATTCGAACTTCATTTGATCACTTTTGTAGTATAGGTTGAACTGCGAATTTTTAGGTATATTATTAAATGGGTTATTGTGAAATTCTTAGTATTTAAAGACTGTTTGAGGGAGACGGTTTAGCGTGTTCTTTCTTGATACGGGTTATTGTTATAAGAATTTAAAGTTAACAGTCTAAAACCACAATTAAAACAACACAATGCACTATACTAAAACAACACAGCAAATGCAATGATTTATTAGATATAAAATCCAAAGCGGAAAACAGAGGGTGTATTATTACAAATACAGAGAGTGTTCCCATATTTGTGTAACGATTTTGAAAAAATAAGTATATGTATACAAACTTAGTTATAGATTTTAATGTGTTCATTCTGATAGTTATTTTGTTGAGCTATCATATAATACCTTTATTTCCAAGATAAAGAGCTCTACTTAAAATATCAAGGTTGATTTTGTTAAACTCCTCCACCACAATCTTCCGCAAAACCTTACTATCATCTTTTCGGATGTTACTTAGAAAGAACTTATTTTAAAAAACTGGGGTAGGAAGCATGTAAATAAAATATCTTACATTCCGTTTTAATTTCATATTTCTTTCAAATATAGAGGAATAGATTTAGAGGTATGACTATCGGTACAGCCTTTTCCTGATAAAACTTAACACAATGAAAATTGTTTTGGTAAAAATTAATGACATTTATTTTTTTAAAACATATTTCTTATAGTTATGCGAGTTGATTTTAACATTTTTTCTACTTTCCTTTTTTAAATTTTACACTATAAGAGAATACAGTAATAATCATATAATCTAAATAATTTTCTTTGTTAAAAATATAAACCATGAAAAAACCTAAACCATAAACCTGAACCAACATTTTAAGGGTTATTTTTCGGTAGTTAATCGATCTTTTTTTTTGCTATTGCAATCATATAAATATATTCAAGCAACATCATTCTTAACTATACATTTCCATTTCCACCAGCCAAATAATCTTCATTCAACAATCTGCACATAGCTTTACGTTCGTAAAACATGTTTCGGCATAAGCAGTAAATATTATGTTTTTTTTTTTTACTTTGGCTAGTTTTAAATCAGATTTTATACTTTTGTTCACTCTTCTTATAGAGATGCTTAAAGATTTTTGATAGTTATTTAGGGGTGGATTTTTTTAAGACATAAGATACGACTTTAGATATAATGCGAGGAGTACAAAAATTTATTGGAGACCAACTCATGCCTCATCGTTAATATGCGCCGGTGGTGAGCATTAGGGGTGAGGTTCAATCCGCTGGCGGCATTATTGTAGACTCTGTTTAAAAAACGAGGAGACAAAGACGCTTCGGATGTTCAGCATTTTGCTTATTAATCAGACTACGTGGTGGGAACTTTCCGGGTTTTCTCCCATACGATACGCAAATGTGGGGTAGTTCCCCATGAAAGTCTTCTCTGAAGGGCCTTCCCTCTATCTTCAGCTACTCGTATCCAAGTCAGACTTTACCTACGGGGCTCCATCACAACAGAAACTGTTCTCTTTCCCTCCACCCATGAGTAGACTACTGATGGGGTGTCTGTCCCGCGTTGCTGGACCTTGAGTCTTAGTTACAACAACATTTATTGGATATCATGCTGTTTGCATTTGCGATGTTGTTTAGACTTTAAGTTTTAAATCTTTATAACTATAACTCGTACCTAGAAAGAAATTGTTTAGCGATTTCTTTTAGCGTCTCCCAAAACACTCATTAAACACTAAAATTCCGCAATATCTCATTTAATAATACAATTAATTTAAAAATTTTAATTTTTTTTGCACTCAAATGCATACTTTGACGGAATTTCTTTTTTTATTAGATATGTAATTTATTTTATGTGTATGGTAAAAAAAAAAAAAAACATATATGGTTTTCAAATTAAAAAAAAAAAAAAAAAAAACCTATGATTTTAAAAATTTTTTGTATTCCAATAAAAGTATTTCTCTTCTTAAAGAGCAAAAATCAAAAAACGATATATTTTTTTTTTTATTTCCCAGCAAGATTTTAAAGCAAAGAATAATTTCAATGATGCAGACAATTAAACAATATTCAGAATTGATGTCATTCAAGTTTTTTTTTTTCATTAAAATTTAATTCATGGGGAAATCAAAATCAAAACCTTTAGAAAGATGTCTGAACATACATGAGGGTAGAAATATCAGAAAAAATGCCTGAATGTATATATATATATATATATATATATATATATATATATATGTAAAAGATCTTTTCATAATACTAAGAAGATAAATATTATAAATAGCATAAAAAGCTTTGAACAAATACCATGCAATATGTAATATATATATATATATAATAACCATGCAAAGCCGCAAATAAAATATGCCAAACATTTGTAACATTCGTAAAGTTAAATTTTTTAAAAATGTAATTCACCAAATTACTTTTCAAAAAATTCATGAATAATTCATAATTTTTTCGAATTTCCATATATATTCCTTATCCATTTTTTATATTCAAGAAAAACCTTTTTTCTTTGTACTATATGATGTTTTTGTGTTAATTGCTTAATTCATTTCATTGTGTAAATGTTTTTTATGTTAAATTTTTAAACCTTTTTTTTTTTTGTCTTGTGCTTCCCTAAATCCATTTCAATTAAAAAAAAAAAGGGAATCTGTCCAATGAGTGCAAGGAGCAATGTTTTCTGGGACAGAAAATCATCTTACATTTCTTTTTGGTTCTTATCTTTTACAGTCTAGGTCGTAGGTTCAATGAACTACATTGAGAATAAAACAAAAATAATTTCCTGCTATATGGCGAAGATCTCCACAGAGGTCTCTCAAATATTTATGGAGTCTCATTTTTAGTTTAAAAATGGATTCCGAACCACTACAAACATCCATGGCCCCGCCAGCTGTGAACCCCGAAATCTGCAGTACCAAGCGCTAGCCGCTGGACCATCAGGCCTTTATGTATTATCATTCATACAGAAAAACTGGAAAATACTTAGACAGTTATCTTTATGCCATAAGTAAGGGCTGCACCGACGTTACTCATTTAGCACTACCCAGGGGATACGTGTAGCTTGAAGATATGCTACGGACGTGAGTAACACTACCCTCACAACTCTCTACGATCATATTAGACCGGGACCTATAGTTTAAAATAGATTCCGAACCACTACAAACATCCATGGCCCCGCCAGGACGTGAACCAAAATCTGAGGTACCAAGCGCTAGCCGCTGGACCATCAGGCCTTTATGTATTATCATTCATACAGAAAAATTCACCAATTAAAGCTTTCAGAAATTAGCCTGACATTATGCTAAAGACTTAGCAATACTCATTACCATTTCTATTCTTTATTCAAAATACCATGTGTGTGTATCAATCCCCTTTGCCTACTCGGCAACAGAGGAGGTAAAGGGTAGCTTCTGTTGTGATGGAGCCCCACTAGGTAGAAGTCTGATTTGGCTCCGAGCGCTGAAGAAGGAGAGCTGTACCTTTTGAGAGGATGTTTAGATGGAAAAACGCTATATTTCAGTTTCGTATGGAAGAAAACTCAATAAAACTCCTACCAGGTAGTGTGACTAATGAGGCAAGATGCTGAACATCACAAACGCCATTGAGGCTCCTCGTGTCTGAAACAGTGTCTACAACAAAGCCGAGAGTGGATTGAACCCCACTCTTAATGCTCGGGCCTGAATGGCCGAGTGTCCAGCGCTCTGCACTCGGTGCCACAAGTTTCAGGTTCATCCGGCAGTGCCATAAATGGCTGTAGTGGTTTGGAATTCACTTTAAGCCGTAGGCTTTGTCTCATATGACTGTAAGGACGTCATGGAGCGCAGTCAGACTTCTCTCACATCCACATTATTCCCAAATTGTAAAAGGGCAATTCAGCTCTAGGTTTTAGATGTGGTGACTACAGTGATGTGGTGTGGTGACTACAGTGATGTAGTAGTAGTAGTAGTCCTAATGCTCACCAGCGACACACGTTGCCACTGAGCCACGAGTTGGGCTCAAAAATACCATACCTTATTAATAAGAGGTGGCCTTCTGCCAATTAAAAATATGAGGGACAAGAAATATATGAAATTTGAAATAAAAAAAAGACGCTTTCCAATCATAGATATACAGAAATATATTGAAACAGTTATTGTATTAGAAATAGCATGTATCATTTATTTGGATTATTGAATAAAACTCCTATAGACTATTACACTAATTTATCATCATACCACTAATAACGAATAATGAACTCTTAATTGGGCATTATTTAAATTTGGATAATGCAAAAATTTACAATGCTTAAAATCATATTCGGAAAATTATGACAATAATATCTTAAAAATTTATGTATATCACAAAACAATGCAATAAGAACCAATGATTATTAATTAAGATTTTAATAAAAGGTTTTTTTTTTTTGTGTTAAATGCTTATTTTATTGCATTACGTAAGTGATTTTTCTTATATTGCAAAATTGTTAAACCTGTTTTGTTTGGTATTTCACATCCATTTCAATTTATAATAATTCAAGAAAAAAAAAAAGAGAAAGTATCATATTTTTATCAAATTAAGATAAGAAAATTGTTTTTCCATCTTTTATTTTCTAAATTTAAAAGTAATAAATTTAAATTCAAGAATATGTTTTAGAAAAAAAAAAGCAGTAATTAAATTTTTATTATACAAAATAACCCCATTGCAGTTAATTGACATTTATGCATGTTTTATCAAGCCATTATACTAAAGATAATATAAGCAAATTTTAACATGAATGGATAGAAATTGATATTTGCATACATTAAAGACATCAAGTTTCAAATTATCGTAAAGTAACATATGTAAGAATATTATAAATAAAATTAGTACGAATGCTATAACAACAAGATAAATTTGCTCCTGAAATATATATTCGTATAAATTATTTTCCTCTAGAAAAATAATTAACAGCTTATATGTGAATGATTAATATTATTCATTAATTAACAATTAATATTCATTAATATGAAATATAAAATGAATGATTAAAATATTGCAATTGTGTATTTGGAACTGTACCAAGAAAAACCAGTTGGGAAAATAGTTATGCATTGATGATAAAATAATACATCAATTTTTGGGAATAAAAACAAATTAGTACTTCCATTTATATTGTGTAAAAATAGTCATTCTATTTAAAATAAGGCGTGACCTTTAATTTCAGACTACCTCTTAGAATCAGAACGTTCTCAAAGCTTGGACACGTTCCACGATATTGAAATTATAAGCAGCGAAGTGAGAAAAATTCATGTTTCTTGGAACAAACATTTGTTTCTAAGCAACTGCGAAGTTTCACGTTATTTTTATTGGTAATTAAAGAGGAAAGAAGCGATATATAATCTAATTTTGTTGCGAAAGAGAACTTGGGAACTTGGAACTTATCGGAACCAGGTTTTTAGAGACAAATATAAATGCGATATAGGTTATATTTAGAATGTGTAAGATAATAAGAAAGATACAAAAATAAATCAAATCTTTTTTATATAATAATAAATTGGGGCAGTTTTATTATAACTTTTTAATTTTGCATTCGACATTGAACATTTTCTAGCGTACTGCTTGATTTTATTAATTAACAAAAAATTAAATTGATTTTATGGTTTACTTTATTCTATAAGTTTGTAAGTAGTACTGTGTTTTTAGTTCAAGAATTAAATATTCAGAATAATTTTATTTATAGTTTAAATTAATCAATAGTCCTTATGTCAATCTGCTGATAAACTGCTTGAATTTCAGTATAAGTTGACGTTGAAAGAGCTATATAACTGTAAAAGGACTATGGACCCTTTAATTCTTTATATGGGTTGGTATTGTAATGCTTGTTTTGAAATTTCGTGCACTGAGTAGGTCTTATGCATAACCATGCTTGTATATGATATTGCATGGTTATTAATATAATTTTCATTGAAACTTAACAATAACTACTGTCTAACTGAAAAACAAACAAACATATTAATTTTATTAATTATTTTAAGAATTGCTAATATAAAAGCAGAAAATATTCTAAATTATTAAATAATATTTGATTTCGATTTTTTTTAAATCCTAGTCCCACAAATACGTTATTGAAAAAGGGAAAAGATTATTAATTTATATTTTAATTTAAAATCTGCAATTCTTTTAACAATCGTAGTTTAATTAAGAATTTCCAACTTAAATACAAATTATTAAAGTTTCTGCTCATAAAAATGTCTGACTGACTGGTGATGTATTGACTAGACTGGTGCTGTTTTGGATAAATTCTCCTTTGGTTTTTGAACTTCCGGTATTGAAAACATTTACATAAATTTATGGGTGTGATTTATTATATGGGTATTATATTTTTGCTCTATATCAATCAATTTCTATACTTAATTTTCTTAAAAATATTTCTCAGTATTTCTGTAAATACTTTCTTCCAATTCTCTTCATATTGAATGTAAGTTTTGTATTTTTAAAAAAAATGCTGAATTTTATTGGAAGTTCTGTGATTTATTTAAATTACAGGAATGAGATTTTGAAACCCCTTTTTTGTCTTTATTTTGGCCTTAATTTCATTTTAATGCACGACATTGCGAGTCTACATAGGGCTCTTTGGGTCGATGAATTTCTGGAAAATTAAGATATTCGCCTAGTAGTAGTAATATTGACCACTCACGTAATCCTTATTAGGCATGTCCAGAAAGCTTTTGGGGAAGGTAATTACATATCGTTTATCGCTTTTATGAATCATGCAGCGTCTGAAAATAGTTGTGCCAGAGGGCTAGACTCTTACGAAATCATAAACTGCTTGAATTTTAGTATAAGTTGACGTTGAAAGAGGTAAATGGGTATCTATTGTAAAAGGGACTATAGACGCTTTAACTCTTTATATGGGTCGATATTGTAAGGATTGTTTCAGAATTTCCAGCACTGAGGGTGTCTTATGTACAATCATGCTTGTATATCATATTGTATGATAATTATTATAATTTTTTTTGTACTTCACAAATCTATGCAACCAATGTTAATAGATTTTCAGTCGTTTTGAATATTACACTTATATTAATATATTATTAAGTGAAAATTCCTCTAATTTTAAATACCAGTGTAAATCTTTTTATTCATTAAGTAATATAATTTTTAAAGAATGACATGTTTAAAAATAAATTATTTTTAAGCTGATTCAATGTCAGCTCTTAAAAAATATTTTATTATAGAATGGGAAGAAATATTTTTACCAAAGCTTTCACATTATGAACTTGTAAAAATTAAAAGATTTTTTTAAATCTAAATTTAACGCAAATTGATTTTCAATGAATTTTAAAATTAGTGGGGAATTCTACAAGTTAAGAACAGCTTTTTGACTTTGTTTATACGCACATATATATGCAATCAAAAATAGATAAAATGTAACCAATTTGTTGTTTTTAAATAAGGAGATATTTGAAATACTTTAACAGGTGCTTAAAAATTGATATTGCTCGTTAAAAAAAATTAAATGAAGGTTTATTTATATGCAATTTTACATTTTGGTTCTACATCTAAAAAATTCACTTTTATAAAAATTTGTCTACTTCTGTCAAAATGTTTTAATACGGAGGATTTATATTATTGAAGATAAAAGGACATTCCATGGTTTAAATTATTAAAGAAATTCAAATTAAAAAAATCATTTCATCTCTAAATTTATTAGTAATATTAATTTATTATAATAATGACATTTACATAAAAATTAAAGATCGCATACTTTGTTCTCTAGAAGAATTAATACTAACTATGCAGGAAATCAGGTCAAACTAGTAGGAGACAAAAGTAAAGTAATTAATTTTTCTTGGGCGAAAGAAAAAAAATGAATAGATCACCTACGGTATTTGACCACCAGAAACAAGAAACTGAAACAAGTCAATTAGAGTAACTTATCTTTCAAGACAAAAAACTTGATCGAAATAAGATTTAAGAACAATGCAAAATGGACATAAATATGTTCATTCACGTATACTTTTATTGTATATTCAAATTTTATGTTGTTTTAATGTTTGTTTTGTTGTATTGTATTTTTATTCATATACTCTGCTTTTATATAAAAAAATTCTTTTGAAATTGTATCGATTCATTGTTTATCCCACACATTTAATGAAGCCTTAATTATTTTTCTCACAGTAAATATCACCTGGGACCAGATGGCCAAGCGACTCGATGCCGCAGGTTTCAAGTTCGAGTCCTGACATGTCTCATGAATGTTTGTAGTGGTTCGGAGTCCACTTTAAATATTTGGTTCCAGTCTAATATGACTGTAAAGTGTTAGGCGTAGGGCTGACATCTCTACCCTGTAAAAAGAAATTCCTCCCGTCTCGAAATTTGCCAGCAGGCACACGGCCTTATGCGACAATGAAGGTGAAAAAGAAGAAAGAAAGATAATCATAAATTCGTGGAAGGATTTCCCTTCTAAGCCAAAAAACACGAAACTAGGATACGCACAGAGAGCGCCAAATATACTTTCTCTCCGGGTGAGAGTCTGTAGACTAACGGATATGCAGGGTTATGATAAGTATATTTTTATCTCGGGGTGAGAGACTGTGGACCAGTTAAACGTTTCTCAGCGGAAGAATATGTTGCGCTGCACTTTCTCTCAGATAAGAGTCTCGAGGTCTATTGATCATTTCTCCAGAACGCCACAAGAGGACGCTCTTGCCCGTGTGTAGGTGGAGGAACGGTTACTTAAGCTATTTATCCTGTCTTGAAATCTAGACGACCTTGACCCCCATGGGGCTGTTGTACCAATAAAGAAGAAGAACAAGAATAAATATCACTTGACAAATTTTCAACTCTATATTAAAAATTATTAAACTTTCTTCATAAATTGATGATTATTATTGAATTGATGATTGTATTACAAAGATTAGAAACTTTAAAATGAGCAAATTATATAATTTTACACAAATAAAAATATTTATTTTTGATCACTTGTTTATATATGATGCAAATCTTCAAATTAAATTTTTATGTGTTATTAATTTAAGCATGGGGCCTGAATGGCCGAGTGGCTAGCGCTCTGGCGCTCGGTACCACAGGTTTCGGGTTCGGTGCCATGGATGTTTGTAGTGGTTCGGAATCCACTTTAAACCGTAGGTCCCGGTCCTAATAGGATCGTAGAGTGTTGCGGTGGCATTGTTACTCCGCGTCCGTGGCTTATCTTCAAATTAACACGCGCCCCCTGGGTAATGCAAAGTGAGTAACGTCTGTGCAGCGCTTGCGTTAAGGCATCCAAGACCAAGCTGTCTAAGTTTTGCCAGCTGCATTAGAACAAAAAAAAAAAATTAAGCACAAATTATAAATACATAAGATAAAAGGAAAAATGTCTAAAAAACGAAATGCATACATTTGAAACACGATGTACACAACGCAGTTTATTGAATATAGTATGCAGAAATATATGCTCTATCTTTTTGACTAAAAAATATATGACTCGCATGAAACGAAAATTTTTGGGAATTTAGATCGTCTCTTTCTACTTTTCGCGGGAAACATTGTACATCTTGTAGAAACTTTGACGCAAAACATGCATCTTGTAGCTTTATTTGAATTTTCTATTCCATATTTTTAGGAGAAAAGGCGAAAACTTTTAAAGTTAAAATTCAGTTCAAAGCGTTTTGAAGTATTGATCACAAAACTTCCAGTAAATTCTTCGAGAAAACTCTAAAAAAAAAAAAAGGAATTTTTTTTTGATCAAGTTTCTTTTTCGGCAAAAATATTTGTTGTTATAGTGAGTGGAGCATAAACATTTTTCAAGCTTGTTCAAAAGAAACGTCTTACATTTTGAGGTATATATTTGGTGTAAAGAGGTTAAATTTAAATATTTAAGTTTCTATATACTCTTTAAACTTAAATTTTTCTAATAGTGTCTTCTTTATTTTTCTAAAAAATAAAATTATTTAAACTGAAATTGGCAATTTAAAAATTTCTTGTGTGATATTATTTTCTTGCTTAAATAATTTCTTGTGTAATTTAGTTTTCTAATAACAAGCTATTCATTTTATATTATTTCATGTCTTATTGCATAATATATCTCAAATGTTTCTGCTGTTTTTTTGTATCAGCCGTAACATATATAAGAAAAAAAAAAATTAAGGAATACTTACATTTTAAACTGAATCATACTGCAATTTTAAACTGTTGTTTAATGTCCGTAAGAACAAACAAATCATCTTCTTACAGTATTCCATAAAGGTTTGGTATGTTTGTGTATGTATTTAATATCACGTTATGTGTTAAAAAGTATATATTTAATGTGTATGTATGTATTTAATATGTTATGTGTTAAATAGTATGTATTTATTATGTTAATGTGTTAAATAGTATGTATTTAATATGTTATGTGTTAAATAGTATGTTGATTTATAATGTGCATGTATGTGTTTAACATCATATATTTAGCATCATTTGCATGTATATATCATTTTTAATATCATGCTTTTAACATCGTTTGCATGTTTATATGTATTAACATCATTTGTATGTTTGTATGTATTTAACATCATTTGAGTGTATATGCATTTATGCATTTAACATCATTTGAATGTATGTATGTATGTATTTAACATCATTTGTATGTATGTATGTATTTAACATCATTTGATTGTAGGTATGCATTTAACATCATGTATTTAATATCATTTGAATGTAGGTATGCATTTAACATCATGTTTTTTAACATCATTTGCATGTATGTATGTATTTAACATCATGATTATTTAAATAAGTCTATGATGATAACTATTACTAAGTCTTAATTTGACTTAGTAATAGTTATCATCATAGACTTATGATAACAAGTACATCTCATCATAACGTTGTGTGTTATTTTTTACATTCTTCACATACTAATCCAGACTGTGGTCTAATAGCATCATGCTATATAGAGGGTAACATAAGGACTGACGAATCAATAATCTTTCTCCACGTGAAGAAATTTGAACACTTTAAACACAAAAATCGTTTTTCAGCAGTTATGCATTTTCTTTGCAATAGTTTATTTTAGTTTGTAGGACGATAAATCTTCTGTCACCAACTGTCGTTCCTTGTAAACGATCACCACAATTCTTCTCACAACTTTATCAATCATTTTTGAACACCATCCACGCTTGAAAGATGACACTACTGGAGACATTAAAATCGCTGACCACACTCTTCAAATTTTATCATCCTTACAGATATCTCTGCTTCGATTACTGACAAAATAAATATTAATAAATATTTTTATATATTTATTTTTATAAAAAATATATAATAATAAGTATTTTTTGGTATATTTTTCCTATTGGTCTACAATAAAGTAAAGTATCCAATGATTTCAGCTAGAATTGTAAGCATACTAGTTTCAATTGCTATGTATAAATCAGTATATATATATATATATATATGCAGGGGATTTTGTCCATATATATATATATATATATATATATATATATATAGGACAAAATCCCTGTAGATAATGTGCAAGAAAATTGCATTTGTATAACAAAGTCATGAAAATAGCATTCATGCATGATTTTTTATGTGTTTTTAACAAAGGAAACGCAGAAAATGAGAAGAATAATTGGAGAAGAAAGTATTTTAAGATCAAAACGAATATAAACTACAGCAACAAAATTGTATTTATTTATTATTAGCTATTGTATTTATGTATATTTTATTTTTTTTTTATTTGTCAGCGATTTAATAAACACTGACAAAAACATATACTGACATATACTGATATACATAATATATATATACATATATAAATGAGAGACTACAGTAATATCCTGTGCATAAAATTATATTCGAAAAGGAAAATGTTCAAAAGCGAATTAATTAGAGAAAAATAAGTGTTAAATTATAAAGAATTCCATTTTGTGTTATAGTATTTCAATTTTGATTAAAATCAAATAATGGTAAGTAAAATAATAAAATAATGGAAAGTAGATTAAAGTGTAATAAGCAAAAATAACACAATCATTTACGTATTGAAGGTCCTCGAGTCACAATTCTGTAAAATATCATGAAACTGCGAATATGATGACTGTTGCCAGATTACAATATCATTAGCAAACGCATGCGTATCGTAAAGTAATATAAAGTAAACCAAAATAATCATTTTAATCCATCATTAAAAATCAATTTCCCCACGAGTTAACATGTAGTATTTCAAACACAAATATAGTATGCAGTATACTATTAAGGATAATACTTTAAGATGTTGAAAAAGCATAACTGAATAATTTAAAATACTACCTATCTATCTTAGCTATAAATCCTGATTTTAGATCGATTCTCATTCAAAAAACTTATTATTATTTTTTTTAAGACTGAGGATGGAATATGGAGATTGGGCTTTTACTACCAGAACTGTATAATGCATAAACTGTAAACAATACTAAGAACTTCCTTTCAGGTTTATTAATTAATGACCGTTCCCTTGTACTATAGTATTATATATTTCCTCTCTTTAACCAATTATGTTAGAAATTTACTATTGTGCTGGGAAAGAGTCAGCATTAGCAGGAAACCCATCATAATAGTAAACGATCCTTTGTCATAGCCACCGGGTATCTATTGTCCAAAGACAAAATACCACATTTATCTATTCCCAGATAGACGTTCTATTCCAACATCAATTTCTATGTCGGATAGATGAGAACTTACAAGTCATTTTATGTTCCATCACTTTACTCGTTATGTCTGGGGTCACGCAACTTTGATATGCTCCATTCAATCAGGGTTATCTGCATTTATGGTCTGTTTTTATTAACTATAAGCAATGGTTAAGAAATTGGTTTTTAGACATAGAGGGCAACGATCTGAGATATGTACTACATAGAAAATTGATTTATTGGCAGACATAATATCTGTTTTAAAATGTTAAGAAAATTGTTACATCACACATTTTTCTTTCAAATTATGAATGATCTCATAATTTTTTATTCAGTACAGTATAAATAAAGTAATTTGTGTTGAACAAAATATTATGATACATTGTTTAAAATTGGTCACTTTTTAACAGAATGTTAAATGTAATTGACTAATTCAAAATAGAACTATTTTTATGAAGATTGTTAAAAATAAAAGCATTTTTTATTTTTAATCATTTTTTTTTTGTGGAAAACTATTTAGTAAGCATAGTTTTCTTTTTTAATGCGGGAGTGTTGATTCCTTTATACAGCAGATCCTTTTTTTTTTTTTATTCAGTTTTTCAAATGACGAATCAGAATTAAAAATTAAATTTGAGTAATTTATATTTCTATTATAATACTTAACTTCACCTATTTAAAATAACTCAATACGTTTTTCTGGTTGTACATAGATCGAATATAAATATGAAATATAATCCACATCAATCAAGTCAACAACAAATATAATTAACATTATTATAATATTTGTAGTATAATACTTTTATTATGTTTGAGGTTAATAATAAAAGAAATCAACTATTGATTAGCATAAACATATACTTATTTATTCTGTGATAATTAATAATAATAATTTTATTATAATTATTTTTCAGCGACCGAAATATTATATATATATATATATACACACACGTACATAAATTAAGGATAATTCAGAATCACACAGAAATTGAACTCTAAAATAAAAATTTCACCACAGAATAGAATTATCACACACATCTGAAGAAGAATATGCAAACACACACTGCATAAATAATATGAAGAATATGCAAATTACAGGAAACCCCAGATGGCGCGGATAGTACGTCACAATGACGAGAGTGTAAGAGAGGGGTATATAAGGAATGGTGGCAAAGAAGTAAAATTGTTCACAAGCGCTTTAAAAGCCATTCAGTGCAATAACCGCATAGTTATGGCACAAAGGAAGCATTTGGATGATTTTTAACGTGGTAGAATTATCGGACGACTGGAATGTGGACGTACCCAGCTGCAAGTATCCGAGGAACTTGGAATCACCCAGAGTGCCATCTCCAGGCTTTGTCAACGATTCCAAGATGATGGTAATGTGAGTAGATGTTACACACAGGTCGCCTCCGAGTTACAACGCCGAATGAGGACCGGTATTTAGCAGTTACTGCCAAAAGAAACAGACGGAGCACAGCACCAGACCTGTCTCGTCAGCTCCCTTCAGCTACCGGTACGACAGTTTCAAAGCAGACCGTTTACAGACGCTTAGGGCACATTGGTCTATATACTGGTAGGCCTGTCAGATGTGTTCCACTTACCGCAACTCACTGTCGCCTGCGATTAACCTGGGTAGAGAGCATGCATTGTGGACACCGCAACAGTGGTCTGGTGTGATGTTTTCCGACGAGTCCAGGTTTAGTTTGCAGTCTGATTCTCGCCGGACTTTCATGTGGAGAGCGCCAGGTACCCGTTACCACCAAGAGAACACCATTGAACGACACCGTTACTGTGGTGCAGGATGGCTCGTTTGGGGAGGAATTATTCTTGGTTCCAGAACTGACCTGCATGTTCAGAGTGTAACGATGACAGGCCACATCTATCGGGATGTCATTCTGGAACAACATGTACGTTTGTTCGGGGCGCCATGGGTGCTGAATTTCTGTTTATGGATGACAACGCCGTCCTCACCGTGCAAACATTGTAGACAAATGCCTTCAATTGTTGGATATCACCCGTATGGATTGGCCAACATACTTACCGGACTTGAATCTAATAGAGCATGTGTGGGATATGCTTGGCCGACGAATTGCAGCCCGTCAACCACCCTCCCACCTGTCAACCGGAACTTCGGAGGACATTGCTTGATGAGTGGTGTAATATTCCCCAAGATCAGATTTATAATTTGATACTCAGCATGCCTAGTCGTTGTAAGGCCTGTATTGCATCGTCCGGGAGACATACTCCATATTAACCATCATACTAACCATGTTATACTGTTTTTTGTAAATAGGTTCTTTTTTTAAATTTGCTCCAGGGAGTAAAATAGCAATTTTATTAATTATGTCAAACATATAGCATCTTTTTTTTTGCTCTTTACCTTTTGTTTAATAAATAGACTTTACAAATAAGTCAAATTTGTTTTCCTTCTGTCTCTTTCTTTGCCTGTACTTCATTATCCTTAATCTATGGACATGAGTGAATATATATCTAGTCACAATACATATAGCATATATAATAGTAATAATAGTATATATATATATATATATATATATATTAATTGCTATGAAATGTTTTTAATTATATATAGATAGTCTATTATATCTGTCCTGATGGTCGGGTAATTAGCGCTCGGTGTCACAGGTTTCGAGCTCGAGTCCTGTCAGTGACATGGATGCTTGTAATGGTTTGCAATCCCTTTAAACCGTAGGTCCCGATATAATATAAATGTTGGGCGTAGGGCTAACAACCTGTCAGACGGTCTTAAATCAACATATGGCTGTTGAATTAAGACCGTCTGACTGCTGACAGATTTCGAGATAGGAGATGAGTTTTTTTTGTGGAAGTAAAAATATGACTTTTTAAGTATGTGAAAAATACAAAATCCTAAATGTGATACAAAAAGACTAATATTTCAATCAAAATTTTCATTTTTTAAAAAAGACTTTGAAAATATAGAAATTAAAAATACAAAATTGTATACTCCGGCATGGTATAAAGCTGTACCATAATTTATGAATTCATGATTCTAGGGAAATCTAATATATAATAACTATTCTATTGTTTTGATAAATTAGTAAAATTAATTTTTTTAAAATTAAATACGTGACATTAAAATCCATTGTTATTTTTCCAAAAGAAATTGTAATGATACCTTTATTTTTTAACGTATTATATTTAAGTATTGTCTTCTATTATTTAATTTTATTTGTCACGTTTATTAATTATTAGTAATGAAAATGTTTCGAAAAGACTGTAAAGAGAATTTACTACACATTTGATGACTGAATTTGAATACATATTTTAGACAATGCATATTGATATATTTGGTATGATAAAATAATTATAAAATTACTTAAACTTTATTGACAATAATATTTAGAAATTAGTAATAAATGATTTTATTATGTTATTTTGATATTCATGCATCTTAAAAATATGACTAAAAGATGTAGTTAAATCAATGTCACATTTTTTTTTTTATGGCACACAAGTTGGTCATTCATTTTCAAATAAAAGGAAGGCATGACACATCAAGGACTTTGCGTAAATTAATTCTCGCGAACATCAGAACATATGGCCACAATGGGACAAATAAAGCAACCCAGGATTAGCAAAAGAAATATTTCTGAGGATTTAGGGTAACGATTAGTGTCACGTACAAAGGGGGAAGAACCATGATGCACAAGGGTGTTGAAATCAAGGCTCAACGACGATATTGCTGATTCTTTTTTGTTAGATAGGAAATTGAATTGATTTTTCTCTGCCTTAGATTTCTCAGAGTTCAAATTTGTTTCTTTTAGAGAAGATTTATTTTGATAAAAGATGATTTTATATGATGAGGTTTGAGAATGAATTATTATGAAATTGATTTGTAGAATTTTATTTGTTTAATAAAAGATAAGATCTGGTGCTGTCTAGTTTTCGCAAAACATTATAAGATGCTTTCCTTTATATATTTTGTTGAGTCAGAATATAAACTTAAGATGGTAGAATAAGAATTGAAAATGATTAATAAAATATTTGATAATTTTAGTCATTTAACAACACTTAGTCAATTTATACTGTATGTCTAAGAAATCAGAAATTGATATAGGTGCGCAATTTAATATCTCTCATTTTTCTTTTTTTTGCATGTAGAATTTGAAAAAATATTTTTATAAGACAGCACCAGAACAAATATAAATATTTTTTTTCTAATTTTTATGTGAGCTAGTTTGCTATAAAACTCTTAAAAGGCAAATTTTTTTCACATAACTTTAATTTAAAAAAAAAATAATGCACCCTAATTGAGGCTCAGTGGCAACGCACGCCGCTGGTGAGCATTAGGGAGGAGATTTAATCCAGCTTTGTTGTAGAAAAAGGAGAGACTCGATGGCATTTTGATGTTCAGCAACTTGCCTTGCTAGTCGGACTACCTGGAGGGAGTTTACAGGGTGTTCTCCCATACGATAAGCAAATGCTGGGTAGTTCCCTCTAAAAGTGCTCCCGAAAGCAGTACCCTCCTTCTTCAGCGTCACGGAGCCAATTCAGACTTCTACTTACGAGTGCTCTATCACAACAGAAGCTGCCCCCTCCTTATCCCCCTTTGGTCTAGATGTTTCTGTCTACCAAGTGGGATCAGAAAAAAAAAGTTGTAATTCGTTGCTGTATTCGTTGCATCTCTCAAAACCGATCCTTTATTTGTTCCTTTTCCCAGCAACATGAATATTATGAAAACGCTTTATTTTACGTTCTTGAAATATCAAATCATAAAATTCACTCTATTCTTTTTAACATTATTTAATATTAAATCTAAAAATCTTAATTTACCACTATTTTCAAAAAAATGACACAAATACTGATATAAAATAAGAGCAAAAATATTTTTCGCTTACAAAAGTTGAAAACTTCGTGGAACTATACAGCATAGGAGAAATCTTAAAGCAATATCCTAAAACTACTTTTACGGCATCTGTAAACAAATTTTTAATCATAAACAATCCAGAGAAAAACGTTAAAAAAAAAATCGTTATGAAGGGTTATTTAAAAACCGTGTTCCGAGGGGAAAACAACCTAGAAGAAAAACTTTATCTTCGCAAGAGTTTTTTTCTTTTTTGAATGAAATAAACACAGAATTTTGCTCGTTAAGAATAATTTAACATAATAAGTATGGATTATGAAAATGATTATTAAGAATACTTTATGCATAAAGGGAAGAAAAAAATTCTCGTGGATAATTTAAATATTTTTATGAGTTTGAGTTTTTAAACTGGATGAAATAATAATATCAAACATTTTAGACATAAAAGCATTTATTTATTTATGTAAGAAATAAAATATAATTCAGTAATTTAAATAAATTGATTTGATTTATTAACCAAAGTTAAATAATTTATCATAGAATTTTTTTGTATTCTGTATTGTAGATATTACAGTATTTTTGTGTCTTGTATTGTATATATCCTAAAAATTTTTGTATTTTGTATTATATATCTATTATAAAAGTTTTTGTATTTTGTATTATATATATCATAGAATTTTTTTTTTTGAATATATCACTGAAATATTTTTGAAAATGCAAGAGATATTCAGAAGCACTTTTAATTATTAACGTGTTTTAAACAAATTAAATTGTAACAAACATAAAAAAATATTCATCACTTATATTTTGAGAAATTAAAACGTTTATTAACTATAAATTTTCAATGTAAAGAATTAGCAATAATTGTTTCGTGAATACGTTATTAATATAATGTAAAAGCTTCATATGAAAATCTTCATGCACGTTTCATATGAAAATGCAGTCAACATAAGTTTAACATTTTAAATTACTAAAATTTCAATAATATATAAACTAATAGCTAACGATTTGTTTCTGCGTAATAATCAATTTACTATGCACTGATAGTATGCATGTTTTATTCTAATAATGGTTTAACTATCTCTAAAATTATTAATAAAATCTTTGTTACTTTAAGATAAATAATTTATAAGTAAAATACGCCTAGACACCTTTGACAGTAGTATAAAAAATTAATACTATTATTTCAGAATCAAACAGTTATAAATGAATTCCCAATATGATATTCAACGTAATGATATTTAATTGTCGAATACAAAATAAATTGATGGATGAGAATGATGTGTTTAAATTAACGACGATTTGCCATATTGTGGAGAACGCTATCTCCTGAAAATTTCTTAAGCTTTAAATTATAGTAAAAAGCAATATAGATATTATTAATTTATTTAAAAATTAATTATTCAAATTTTTAAATAAAAAAAAAAAATAATAATAATAATAATAATAATAATAAAAATTCTGCAATATTTACAAATTAGTCACTAGAAAAATTCTTTGAAAATAGGATTAGAAATATAGACAATTTAAATTAAATTTTAAGGCTTAATAATGATTGTCTTTTCATTTCAGTAAACCGTGAATTTTGTTTTAATGTGCAGATTAAAAAAATATTTATAAAACAAGCATTGTAACCGCGTTTCTCCCTACATTGGCAAGAGTGCCCCCCTCCCCCTGTAGCGTTCAGGAGAAACGGTCAGTTGGCCTACAGACACTCACCTGGAGAAGAATTTTTTTTTAGCGTAGCTGAGTATCGGGTTTTCGGCTTACAAGCGGAGTCCTTCTACGAATCTGTAATTATATGTCTTTAAATGTGTTAGCTATTGTATGTCCTTAATTGCATGTGTGTTTTATTTGTGCGTATGAAAAATAAAGCTTTGAATTCTCTAACCTGTGTTTAAGGATCTCAACCCAATTACGTGCGGTTACAATCTGGTTCCTAACCTGCACACAACAGCATTAGAAAATATGGAAGTTAATATCATTATCATTATTTTTTACTTTATAATACTAATTTTTTTTTATCAATTTCTTTTCTAAAAGTTATAACTTGAAAAATAATTTGAAATTTAATAATATTTTTAAATTATATTTCAAAAGTCAGAAATTAGGAAAATATTATTTTCTTTTTTTTAATTATTTTTTTTATTTCCCTAAAAATTACTTACTACTTGTAGTATAATAAACTTATTACAATCTTTCTTAACAGAAAAACAAAACTTTAAGAATTAAATCGGTTCAGTACCTTGTTTTGTATGAAAGATCACAATTTTTTCAATAAAGTTTAAACTATTGAATTTGTAATTATTTAAAAAAATAATACAAATAGTATAAACACGATTGAATTCCAAAGAAGAGAAGAACTATTCATGTTTACACAAATATATCCTCAAATGAATTCAATTCAATAATAGTTTGGGAATGATCTTAATTAATGATAAAACTTTGCAATATATATTTATCGCAGACAGCATTTCAACCGAATACATAGGTGACTTTATAGCAACACAAGAATTTATTAATGAGTAGTTAAATTTATCTGATTTTGATACAGCGAAGTACCTCGTTAACTTCTGCATGTAGCGATTTTAACTGAAAAACATCCAACCTATTTTAAGAAAATTAATAAATTTGGCCAAACATGTTTCTTGAAATAGATACGATATTATCATCAATAAAAAAAAAGTTTTAGTTTTAAAATCAATGAAACAATTAAAATATTGTATTGTATAATGATAATTTGATAACCGAATGTTGATGTAATGGCCAATAATATAATATTATAGCAGCTGCGAAGGTGAGCACAAATTCGAATTCATCGATGTCATATCTTACAATCATTGTGTGAAGAAACTGAAACAATCTAGGTTTTTGAGAGAAGAAGAAGTTTCTTTCACAGAGAGTCAGGAGTGGCTTGGTGGGAATATTCTGAATTTTCACCAGGTGCTTCACAAACGACAAATGCGGTTCAGTCCTTTCGAAAAATTCTCCCAGACGACAATTCCAACCGCTTATATCATGGATTTATATCAACTGTGGGCAAATGTGGCTCTTTCTGTGCTTCGCCGTGCTCTAAGGGGAATTCCCACGCATTTCCACTGAATCTTGCCAAACCGAATATCGCTAGTTGGCAGTCAACTTTGCGTTAACAATCACTTACAGCTGTCGCGAGTTTATTTCGAAGCAACGCCCAACCATATTCATTACGAATATCAATATCGTGACGCTTAGAAAAATAAAAAGTGTTCATGTTATAATTTATTATGAAATTTGTCAACTCAAAATTAAATCGCTTATAATTAACTAATCAGCATCTTAAAGAATTTCTTCAAGTACTCTTGATAAATTACACACCAGATTCTAAAAGAATTATCGAAAGGAGAATAGACTTAACTTTTAACTATTAAATATTTTGTTTTAGTTATTTTTTTCAATTGTATTTTTTCATAAAAGTTTTGTCTATATTTTTTTAAATTCATATTTTTTATTTGATTTTTATTAAAGTTAAATGAATATTAGTTATTGTATCTAATTTTATTAAAAATATGACATGGCACCGAAAAGAAATTCTCCAGTTAGACTAAAAGACCCTTGCATATATAAATTCAGTAAAAAATTGTCGCAATATATGGAAAATGATTATTGACAAGTCTATATTGCCGATAATTGGCTCATATTGCTATTCGAATTATATTAGCATATAATGACATCAAAATTTTAATAGTATCTCAATCATAGATTTTTTAAAAAAATTTTCTGATGTGGTACATTTAAAAAAGCATTTAATATACCAAAAATAAAAGGAGTTTAAATGTTTAAATATTTCCTGATGTAAATTTTTAATAAAATCTGAAAATATTTCAAAATTTACCAATTCTATTTTCTAAAAAATTAACAATTCTATTTTCTAAAAAGATAAACAATTATATTTTCTAAGAAAATTAGTTTATTTCTAAAAATATTTATTGTAATTTCTAAAAAAAAAACATTTATATTTTCTAAATTTTTATCATGAATTAAAAAAAAAACATGTACATTTCATCTTATGCTAGTTATTAGAATTTCAAAAGAAACTCTTTTTCTAATACCACATTATTTCCTGCTATCGTTTGTTCAATTTAAAACCACATTTAAAACATTTAACATTTAACACACAAATCTATGCCGTTATTTACAAGTTCCTTGTATAATATGCTTATTGTGAGGAATTTGTTTTTTTATTAAAAATTTGCTGAATATTTAATTTCCATTAATTAAAATTTAATTTATTGTAGTATTATTTTTGATTTATGGTGAATAAGCATACAAAAAAAAATAACGCTATACTTTTTCAAGCTTTTTTAAATTTTAAAAAGTAAACTTTTAAAATGTTTACATCATGATACGTTGATATTCATAACACGTTTACAATGAATTAAAACTGAAAAAAAAAAATCATTTAATAATAATAAATTAAATGCGATTTAAAATATTAAACTTCGTAGAAAACATATTTTATTGTTTATTTCATTTACACTTAATTTTAAAATTATTTAAATTCTAATAAAATTAGTAGTTGTTTTGTATTCGATATTTTCCTCTGCAATAATCTGTACTACCAAAAAATATTTAAAAATACTTATGCATTCTATCAAGTTTATGCTGTTCACAAAGTTATTGTACATTGTAAAATAAATATTGTAATATAAACATTTATAGTAAATATTTTACAATTGATGATGCTTCATTTGAGGGAAAAATAATTAAACCAATGAAAAAAAGCATAAAAAAAATCAGATATCTTAAAAATGATCAGATGATGTAGTATTTATATAAAAAACAGAAAACTCATTAAGTTATGTGGTCAAATTTTATTCCCATATAATCCATTTTCATCTTATAAAAATATTTGAAGACTTCTAATTTTATAAAAAAAAAAGATGTTTACGTTGTTTCTCAAAAGTATACAAACAGATGTATAAATATTTAATAATTTATATGTGATATAAAATATCTCATCATCTCTCTTGATTATACATTAATTTATTTACCTTTGTGTTTTTCTTTAAACAAATTTTTTTTTTGATGTGATGATAAAAATATTCAAAACTCAGATCTCCAAACACGTTGTTATATTATTACTAAAAAGAGATTTTTCTTCAAAATTTTTCCTTAATTTTTAACTCCATCGACTATGTGAAAATCTCAAAGACTGAATGTTTTCGTAAAACAGAACAATGTAAACATTTAATAATTAATAAATCGTAATACATAATCTTTTACATTAATCAACTTAGGTTATATTCTACTTTATTTATCCTTATGTTAACATTTTCATGGAAAGATGAAAAAAAGAAAAAAATCTCAAAAACAAGAATGGCAGAACCAACATCCAAATAGAATGTTCTATTTATACTAAAAAAGAGACAACTCATTAAGTTCCAATTCCCTTCCCCATAATCTGTTTTCGTTCTGAAATTTACTGTCAGTAAAACAGCGTTTCCAAAATCAATCAGCAGCATGGTGCACCATACCACTCTCGAACTCACCACCCTGGAATCAAGGCGATCGATACGTCTGAGTTAGTCACGTGGTCCCCTTCCTTTCACAAGCACAGAAAAGAGACAGGTGCAGGTTGGGAAAAGGAGTTGGGTGTGCTATTGCGCAATTATTCTTGCTAAATGGGGATTTCAATTTGCTTGTACTTCACGAAGCTATCTTGTTCGCGTTTGTTTGTGATTCGCCTCCCTAAATAGCATTTCGCTTTAATTAAATGAACCGCTGCCACCCTCTCTCGAAAGCTGTGTTTTAATGAAGTACTTCTTTATTAAAGTTGTATTGTGTTCTTCGTCCCTGGCAATAATTTGGCACTTTTAAAAAGCCAGTGTTTGTAGCTGCCTTAATCCTCAATGATGGGTTTGGCTTTATTTAGATTGGTTTTGAGAGAAAATGACTTTCGGAATTATCAAATGGGTTTAGTCGATTATAATTCATCCATACTTATGAAATTAGAGGAAAATTCTAGCATTCCATTATTTGATAGAAATTCTAGCCATTCCTTTATTTTAACTAGACCTAATAAATAATTTTTGTAATGATAATAATTTTGTAATTGAAATAATGCTCTTTTAAAAATTTAGTGTTATAGCTGCCTTAAAATGATGGGTTGCGGTTTATGATGGGTCATAATGGGGTATTCTTGTATTAGATAGATGTAGTTAAAACAAAAAAGTTGACTCTGTTAAAAAGTTAATGTTGTAGCTGCCGTAATCTTCATTATGGGTTTGAGTTTATTTGGATTGGCTTGAGAGAAAATGACTTTCGGAATAATCAAATGGGTTTAATTGATTATATTTCAAAATAAATAATTTGCCTATAATTTGGCCTTTTAAAAAGCTAATGTTGTAGCTGCCTTAATCTTCATCATGGGTTTGGGTTTATTTGAATTGGTTTGAGAGAAAATTCTAGCATTTGAGAAATAATTCTAGCATTCCATTATTAGATGATGGGTTTGGGTTTTTAAAAGGCTTTGGCTGCCTTATTGGTTTGATTTGGAAAAAAAAATGACTGTCGGAATAATCAAATGTGTTTAAAATATAATAATTCCTTCATACTTATGAAATTAGAGTGAAAATCTAGCATTCCATTATTAGATGATAGGTGTAGTTAAAAAATAAATAATTTGCCTCTTTTAAAAAGCTAGTTTTGTAGCTGCCTTCATCTTCATTATGAGTTTGGGTTTATTTGGATTGGCTGAGAGAAAATGAATTTTTGAAATAATCAAATGGGTTTAATTGATTATAATTCATTCGTACTTATGAAAATCAGAGGGAAATTCTACTAACAGATAGGTGTAGCTAAAATACATAATTAAAAATATTTTTAAAGTTAGTTAAAAAAAAATTTTGTGAAAATCTGCTATATTTTAATATGAAGACCAGGTAAAACATAACTTTATCACATATAAATATAAGTTTAATTTATTCTATATCTCAATTTCCATGAAACATTAGAGGGATATATCCTTTCTTTATTCCCATTAAACAATATGCATTATAAGCATTAATAACTGAAAGATACCGGTTCTCGTTAGATCACCGAAGTCAAGCATCATTGGGCGCGGTCAGTACTTGGGTGGGTGACCACCTGGGAACACCGCGTGCCGTTGGCAAATTTGGGACCTGAATGGCCGAGTGTCTAGCGCTCTGGCGCCACAGGTTTCGGGTTCGAATCCCGGCGGTGCCATGGATGTTTGTAGTGGTTCGGAATCCACTTTAAGCCGTAGGTCCCGGTCTCCTATGACTGTAAGAGCGTCACGGAGCAAAGTCAGGCTTCTACCTACCGGTGCTCCATCACAACAGAAGCTGCTTCCTTCCCTTCAATCATGAGTACGTATGGGCTCGTGGGTTTGGCCAGCCAAGTGGGATAAGAAACAACACAACAACATAACTGAAAGATAAATCTTTCTGTTAGTTAAACATGAAGACAAACTATTACTTCTCCTTTTTAAAATATCAAGAGTCGAACTTATTTTATAGGAAATTAATATTTGCTTTAGTTAAAATGGTTAGTACAATGTATATTGTGTACTTTGTTTTCATGATTAAATAAAAACTGCATTAAAAGAATTGGAGACATTTGTAAAAAAGACAGTTTTGTCTACAAAACTAGTTCATCAACAAATATGTTATTAAATAAATTCATATTATGTAATTTTGGATACTTTAACCTTTTTTTTTTTTATTAAACAATATGCATTAAAAAATTAATTATTGAAAAATAAATTTTTCTGTTAGTTAAACATGAAAAACAAACTATTGCTTCTCATTTTTAAATATCAAGAGCCGTTTGTTATATTGTTTTATAGGATATAAATATTTGCTTTAGTTAAAACGGTTAGTAAAATGTATGTTGTATATCTTTGTTTTTATGATTACATAAAAATGTATTTAAGAATTGAAATTTTATAAAAACAATTTTCTCTTACAAATCTGGATTATCAACAATCAATTGTATTAAAGAATTGGAAGCATTTATAAAAACAGTTTTGTTTTTTAAAAAGCTTTTTATTTATCAACAAATATGTTATTAAATAAATCAATATTATGTTATTATGAATACGTTGACTTTTCCTTGTTCCCATTAAACAAAATGCATTAAAAAAATAAAAAACTGAATTTTTTTTTTTTCTGTTAGTTAAAAATGAAAAACAAACTATTAATCCCCCTTTTTTAAAATATCAAAAATCGAGCTTGTTTTATAGGAAACGAATATTTGTAATTAAAATGGTTAGTATAATGTAAAATAGTTTTTATGATTAAATAAAAATGCATTAAAGAATTGGAGGCATTTATAAAATCAGTTTTGTTTTACAAAGCTTGCACAAACAAATATGTAATTAAATAAATTAAAAGTATGCTATTATGAATAAAAAACAATATGCATTAAAATGTTAATAACTAAAAGATAAATCTTTCTGTTAGCATATTATTTCTCTTTTTTAAAATATCAAGAGTTGAGCTTGTTTTATAGGAAACAATATTTGCTGTAATTAAAATGGTTAAAATATGATATTAAAAATAAAAAATGCACTAAAGAATAATTTATAAAATCAATTTTGTTTTACAAAGCTTATAAACAAATATGTTATTAAATAAATTAAAAGTATGTTATTATGAATACGTTGACCTTTCCTTGCTGTCATTAAACAATATGCATTAAAATGTTAATAACTAAAAGATAAATCTTTCTGTTAGTTAAAACTAAAAACAAACTATTACTTCTCGTTTTTAAAATATCAAGAGTTGAGCTTGTTTGATAGGAAATGAATATTTGCTTTAGTTAAAATGGTTAGTATAATGTATATTGTATATCTTTGTTTTCATGATTAAATAAAAATGCATTAAATAATTGAGGGCATTTATAAAAACAGTTTTGTTTTAGAAATCTTATTTATCAACAAATATGTTATTAAATAAATTAATATTATGTTATTATGTATACGTTATCAAATAATCTGAAATATTTTGACAATGATATTGATTATGAAAAGAAGTAAAGTAAGTGAGGCATCTCGCTTGATAAATCTCCATCTAGACCATTAACTGGTAAGAGAAGAAAGTCATTACAACGGTCGATTCTTGTAATACTTTATTAGCTTAATGCAAACTGCATGCATTAAGAGAGAACAAATTTCATTGTTTAACAAATGTCTGCTATTATGTAAAGAGAAATTTTATCATACTTGTAAGGAGGCCCATTAAATCTTTTTATTTCTTTAAGTAGTTTCCATTAATATAAAAAGGATCCCCCTTTTAAGAATTTGTAATTAACTTTAATTCTGTATAGACTTAAATATTGCATTTTTTTGTATTATCTCGAATTATTTCATCTGGACTTGTTAAAAATTTCGAAAGTAGAAAAGGTTTTAAGTTCCTATAGCCTGATCATATGGGTCTATGGGTAATCATATGGGTATTTCATATGGGTATTTCTAAAATTCATCGTGTTATAAAAAAAATTCAGCAGAAATAATTGAAGGATGGGGTAAAATACAAAATAATATTTTTTACTGCGCTGAAAATATTGAAATTAAATATTAAAAAAGTCTAAGTCAAGTTTAAAAAAATATTTTTTTCATTTCATAATTATTTTTATTGATGCAATAAATGATCAAAAGTGTTATTTTCCAATGCAAGGCATTTTGACCTTAGGTCTTTTTATATTACTCTTTATATTATTATTATTATTTTATATTATTGCCACATTGACAGATATGTGGCAGATTCGGCTTTTACCCAAGGTGCACCATTGAGGCTCTACCAAACTCTACCCAATGGTTATTTGATATTACATTGGTCGATATGTAGCAAATTCAGCTTTACCCAAAGTGCACCAATGGGAATCTATCAAACTGTACCCAGATTTGGAACAAACATACCCAATAGTGAGATCTAAAAGTTATTCCCCACCTTCCTGTCTCCTCGCTCCCTTGTCGAACTAAACAATGCACTCTACAGATTTATCTTGCTCATCATAACATAGACACGGAAGCTTTCGGGTTGTTATCCCTTTTAAGTTTGAACCATGTTCTCTTACTACCTAGGGACCCAACGGCCGAGTGGCTGCCGCTCTGGTGCTGTGTACCACAGGTTTCAGGTTCGAGTCCCGGCAATACCATGGATGTTTGTAGTGGTTCGGAATCCACTTTAACCCGTAGGCCCTGTCTAATGGGATCGTAGAGCGTTGTGGGGGTAGAGTTACTCGCGTTCGTAGCATATCTTTAAGGCGACAAGTGCCCCTTGGGTAGTGCTAAATGAGTATCAAAGGTGTAGTCCTTGTTATGGGATAAAAATTAACTGTCTATATTTCCACTGCATTAGAACAACATGTTCTTTTACTCAAAGACTAACCGCCGAACCAGCAGATTACTCTAAACTTAATTAATAAAAATATTATATTATAATATTATACAATGGTTTCTCATCATTTAAATTTTTTTTTTTTTTATTTAGTATTTGAACATATTAGAACAAGGATTCTTTTCCACGAAATATTTTCCTCTTCTAAAAATCATTCCTCAGCAGGATCTTAAATTCTATGTTTTATTTTTAAGGACAACTAAGAGTGTTCTATTTTCAATTGTCTGTTTTGTCTGAGATTTTATTAATTTTTTTTGCAGGACAATAAGTATTTGAAAAATTCTCTCTCTTCGATATTATGCTTTTATTAGGGAATAATCTACATTTAGAAGTTCTCTCCTTCAAGTTCGCATAAAAATTATTCCACGAATCCCTAGAATTATGGTCCTGATTAAGAATCACTCTGAAAACTTATTGATATTATTTGTAAGTGTAGTAAAATAGATTTCAGTGAAAAATTATAACTTCATCATATTGAAAATGAAGCTTGTTGATTTCATGATATTTAATCCGCTTCAACTCATAAAGGTATAAAAGTTGCTTGCAATTGAAAATAAATTTTTGATTTATTTTCAGTTTTAAGTCAATCTATCAATATTCTCACAGTCATCAATATTCAAAATAGCGTCGAAATATACCTGTCTACCTACTTGTGGGCAGGGCCTGAATGGCTGCTAGCGCTCTGGCGCTCGGTACTACAGGTTTCGGGTCGAGTGCCGGCGGTGCCATGGTTGTTTGTAGTGGTTCGGAATCCACTTTAAAAAGTAGGTCCCGGTCCTAATAGGATTGTAGAGCGTTGCGGGGGCATTGTTACTCCGCGTCCGTAGCTTATCTTCAAGTTACACGCGCCCCCTGGGTAATGCAAAGTGAGTACGTCTCTGCAGCACTTGCCTTAAGGCATCCAAAGACCAAGCTGTCTGTGTTTGCCAGCTTCAGTAGGGGGAAAAAAAAAAGAAGAAAAAAAAAAAACCTACTTGTGGGCAAGTCGTAGAACTTGGATGCTAGCAGTGAAATTCGATTCTAAAAACTAGATTCGTATTTCACAGATGGTATATGCTAGAAAAACTTTTCACTATGGAAAATATGGCCCTCACAAATATTTGAATTGTTCTTTACCATGCCATCATTCAAAAGTAAAAAATCGATCCACTAAAATAGTGTAGTTTATCATAAAGTAGTCAAAAAATTTAGCAGGTTTATATGCTATGTACACGTAGTGGAGAGCCGGACTAGGGAGAAAAAAATAAAACTTCTTTTTTTTTTTTTTTTTTTTGTAAATATCCTTTATATGGATTTTGTAACTCAGACAGCATTATTCAGGTGGAATTTGGATCAATACAAGATGGAGGTTAAAGGCTTTTTCTTAGACATAAAAGGCAAAAAATCAATCACATCAATAAACAAATAAATGAGCTTGAAGCAAGTATCTTGGGCAAAAGCGTAATGGTTGTTCAATAACTAGAGGCGATTTGGTTTGTCATTCTACAGTAGTTTTGCGCACAATTTAGGATAATTAGACCGGAATCTACAGTTTAATGTTGATTCTCAATTACGAACAAACATCCGCCAAACACCGCCAGGATTTGAACCTGAAGCCCGTGGTACCGGAGACCAGACGGCGATCCAATTCTGCCAGTCGTTTCTTCTTCTTCTTCTTCAGTGGCGGAATAGCCCCATGGTAAGCCAAGGCCGTCTGCCTATTTGCAAATTTTGAGACAGGAGATGCTTTTCTATTTTACGGGGTAGGATTGTCAGCCCTGTGTTCTAGAGACATATTCGATCAGACCTACGGTTTAAAGTGTATTCAGTTAATAGGTTTAGTAACGAAAATGGACAAGGTTAATTTTAAAATGAAAATTTATTTGCGAATTTGTTTTCAATTTTAAGTATAGTATAAATAAATAATAAAGGTCACTATGCATTTTAGTCGTAAAGAATATTAATTTAAATTCGCTGCAGTATATTTTTTAAATCAGTAGTTGTTGTTGTTGTCGTATCCCTCATGGAAGGAGGGAAGAGGGGTGCAGCTTCAAATAAGTAGTTAAATAAGTTTTATTAATTAAAAAGCTTTAATTAATTTATTCAATACATTATGTTTCTTTGCTCGAGTTTTCATTAATAATAAAAAGTACCCATTGATAAATTAGGAGAAATAAAATGAACACCATCTTTTCCCAAGAAATACATTTATTGGAGTACACTCATATTTAAGATAAAAAATTTCCCCAAATCCCATATAATATATCGTTGTACTTCTTGAGGTTGATTATCGACAATATCACTTTCCAACTAAATGTTTTTTTATGAAGAACTTCAAATATTGAATGAAAGCAATACAAATAATTTACTAGCAATTTATTCAATACCTTATGTTTCCGGGTTCAGTAGTTTTTCTTTAATAATAAAAAATGCGTTTTGATAAATTAGAAAATATATTGAAAAGTACAAGAAATAAAATGAACACTATCTTTTCACAAAAAATACATTTGGGAACTGTCATATTTCAAATAAAAATTTTCCCAAATTCCTATAGAAGATATCGGTATACTTCTTGAGATAGATTGTTGACAATATCACTTACCAACTACATATCTTTTATCAAGAACATCAAATATTAAAAGAAAGCAATTCAAACTGACTCCAATCATCATGAAGCTGTCACAAGCCGTTCGAAAAGTAAAACAAAAGTTCCTCAGACAATTTCCTTGGGGCTGAAATAGAATATCCACCTCTACCGAAAAGTATTTTCCCCTCTGGTCTCTGGAGGGATAGTGCCCTTACTTTTAGCCAGCGTCGAAACAAGACCATTGAACTGTGCGGAATCCATTAATCACAAAAGGAAGAATTTATGAGGATTACCAGAGAAGGGGAAAGAAGAACTGTTATTTGCCACCACTAGCATAATGGCCGTGGGCAAGAAAATATGACGCCCCTTTTTATTTGTCACCTACTTTAACAGATTATGCTCCAGAAAGGTATTGATGTTTATTTTTGTCCGCGTACAATCTTTTCACAGAAGTTATTGCAAAACAGGAGATTTGATGAAGTCCCTCTCTGTCAAAAGAAGATGCGTCTTGAAAGCTCTTAGATGATCAAACAAGGATTACTTTTTTTTCCTCCTTTTAATTTCTTGTCTTGTTGCCCTTGAAAGAAAGAAATACATAAAATATTTCCAGATTTCAGTTGTTTTCCTTTAATAATAAAAAAACACTTATTGATAAATTGGTGGAAAAGTATAAGAAATAAAATGAAATCTTTTCCCAAGAAATACTTTCATTGGGGTACATTCATATTTCAAACAAAAAAATTTCCCAAATCCTATATAATACATCGGTGCACTTCTTGAGATTGATCGATACAATATCACATATATCATGATACAATATCGCAATAATTTACAAGCAATTTATTCAATACATTATGTTTCTTGGCTCAGTTGTTTTTTTGTGATAATAAAAAGCACCTATTGATAAATTAGGAAAAAAGTATAAAAATAAAATGAACACCTTCTTTTTAACAAGAAATACATTTATTGGGGTACATTCATTTTCAAATAAAAAATTTCTCAAAATCCCATATAACATATCGGTGTGCTTCTTGAGATTGATTGTCGACAATATCACTTTCCAACTACATATTTTATTTTTATCGAGAACTTCAAATATTAAAAGAAAGCACTACAAACCGACTCCAATCATCATGAAGCTGCCGCAAGCCGGTCGAAAAGTAAAACAAAAAGTTCCTCAAACAATTTCCTTGGGGATGAAATAGAATATCCACCTCTACCCAAAAGTATTTTTCCCCCTCTGGTCTCTCTGGTCTCTGGAGGCACAGTGTCCTTACTTTTGGCCAACGTCGAAACAAGACCATTGAACTGTGCGGAATCCATTAATCACAAAAGGAAGAATTTATGAGGATTACCACAGAAGGGGAAGAAGAACTGTTATTTGCTACCACCAGCATAATAGCCATGGGCAAGAAAATATGACGCCCCTGGGGCTGAAAGGCTTTTTATTGATTAGCAGCTATAATTAATTTATTCAATACATTATCTTTCTGGGCACAGTTTTTTTTTAATAATAAAAGCACCTATTGATGAATTAGGACAAAAGTATAAGAAATAAAATAAACAACTTTTTTTTACCAAGAAATACATTTATTGGGGGTACATTCATGTTTCATAAAAAGTTTTCCCACATCCTATATAATATATCGGTGTACATCTTGATATTGATTGTCGACAATATCACTTTCCAACTACATATTTTTTTTTTTTTATCACGGATAATATAAAAGCAATATAAATAATTTACAAGTAATTTATTCAATACATTATATTTCTGGGATCAGTTGTTTTTCTATAATACTATAAAGCACCTAATGATAAATTGAGAGAAAAGTATAAGAAATAAAATGAACAGGATCTTCTCCCAAGAAATACATTTATTTGTGTACATTCATATTTCAGATAAAAAAATTCCTCAATTCCTATATAATACATCGGTGTACTTCTTGAGATTGATCGATACAATATCATATATATATATATATATATATACAATATATATCACGATACAATATCACAATAATTTACAAGCAATTTATTCAATACATTATGTTTCTGTGCTCAGTTGTTTTTCTTTAATAATAAAAAGCACCTATTGATAAATTAGGAAAAAAAGTATAAGAAAAAAAAAAATGAACACCTTATTTTGCCAAGAAATACATTTATTGGTGGTACATTCATATTTCGTATAAATTTTTTTTTCCCAAAATCCTATATAATATATCGGCGTACTTCTTAAGATTTGATTGCCGACAATATCACTTTCCAACTACATATTTTTTACCAAGAACTTCGAATATTAAAAGAAAGCACTACAAACCGACTACAATCATCATGAAGTTGTCACAAGCCGTTCGAAAAGTAAAACGAAACTTCCTCAGACAATTTCCTTGGGGCCAGAAATGAATATCCACCTCTACCCAAAAGTATTTTTTTCCCCCTGGTCTCTGGAGGGATAGTGCCCTTACTTTTGCCAGCGTCGAAACAAGACCATTGAACTGTGTGGAATCCATTAATCACAAAGGAAAAATTTATGAGGATTACCAGAGAAGGGGAAAGAAGAACTGTTATTTGCCACCACCAGCATAATGGCCGTGGGCAAGAAAATATGACGCCCCTTTTTATTTGTCACCTACTTCAACAGATTATGGGTCGAAAGGTATTGATGTCTATTTTTGTTGGCGTACAATCTTTTCACAGAAGTTATTGCAAAACTTGGGATTTGATGAAGTCCCTCTCTGCCAAAAGAAGAGGCGTCTTGAAAGCTCTTAGATGATCAAACAAGATTACTTCATCACACATATATATACACAATATAAATCACGATACAATATCACAATAATTTACTAGCAATTTATTCAATACTTTATGTTTCTGGGTTCAGTTGTTTTACTTTAATAATAAAATATACCAATTGATAAATTAGGAAAGAAAATATAAGAAATTAAATGAACACCCTCTTTTCCCAGGAAATACATATATTGGGGATACATTCATACTTCAGACAAAAAAACCCAAAATCCCATATAACATATCGGTGAACTTTTTGAGATTGATTGTCGACAATATCACTTTGCAACTACATAATTTCTTTTACCAAGAACTTCAAATATTAAAAGAAAGCACTACAAACCGACTCCAATCATCATGAAGCTGTCACAAGCCGTTCGAAAAGTAAAAACGAAACTTCCTCAGACAATTTCCTTGGGGTCCTCATGGAAGAAGGGAAGAGGGTGCAGCTTTTCAAATAATTGTAGTTAAATAAGTTTTATTAATTAAAAGCTTTAATTAATTTATTCAATACATTATGTTTCTTTGCTCGAGTTTTCATTAATAATAAAAGTACCCATTGATAAATTAGGAGAAATAAAATGAACACCATCTTTTCCCAAGAAATACATTTATTGGAGTACACTCATATTTAAGATAAAAAATTTCCCCAAATCCCATATAATATATCGTTGTACTTCTTGAGGTTGATTATCGACAATATCACTTTCCAACTAAATGTTTTTTATGAAGAACTTCAAATATTGAATGAAAGCAATACAAATAATTTACTAGCAATTTATTCAATACCTTATGTTTCCGGGTTCAGTAGTTTTTCTTTAATAATAAAAATGCGTTTTTGATAAATTAGAAAATATATTGAAAAGTACAAGAAATAAAATGAACACTATCTTTCACAAAAATACATTTGGGAACTGTCATATTTCAAATAAAAATTTTCCCAAATTCCTATATAAGATATCGGTATACTTCTTGAGATAGATTGTTGACAAAATCACTTACCAACTACATATCTTTTATCAAGAACATCAAATATTAAAAGAAAGCAATTCAAACAGACTTCAATCATCATGAAGCTGTCACAAGCCGTTCGAAAAGTAAAACAAAAGTTCTCAGACAATTTCCTTGGGGCTGAAATAGAATATCCACATCTACCGAAAAGTATTTTCCTTTCTGGTCTCTTGAGGTCACAGTGCCCTTACTTTTGGCCAGCGTCGAAACAAGACCATTGAACTGTGCGGAATCCATTAATCACAAAAGGAAGAATTTGTGAGGATTACTAGAGAAGGGGAAAGAAGAACTGTTATTTGCCACCACCTGTATAATGGCCGTGGGCAAGAAAATATGACGCCCTTTTTTTGTCACCTACTTTAACAGATTATGCGCCAGAAAGGTATTGATGTTTATTTTTGTCCGCGTACAATCTTTTTCACAGAAGTTATTGCAAAAACAGGAGATTTGATGAAGTCCCTCTCTGTCAAAAGAAAATGCGTCTTGAAAAAGCTCTTAGATGATCAAACAAGGATTACTTTTTTTTCCACCTTTTAATTTCTTGTCTTGTTGCCTTTGAAAGAAAGAATTACATCAAATATTTCCAGATTTCAGTTGTTTTCCTTTAATAATAAAAAAACACTTATTGATAAATTGGTGGAAAAGTATAAAATGAACTCTATCTTTTCCATGAAATACATATTGGGGTACATTCATTTCAAACAAAAATTTCCCAAATCCTATATAATACATCGGTGCACTTCTTGAGATTGATCGATACAATATCACATATATCATGATACAATATCGCAATAATTTACAAGCAATTTATTCAATACATTATGTTTCTTGGCTCAGTTGTTTTTTTTTTGTGATAATAAAAAGCACCTATTGATAAATTAGGAAAAAAGTATAAGAAATAAAATGAACACCTTCTTTTTTCCAAGAAATACATTTATTGGGGGTACATTCATATTTCAAATTTTTTTCCCAAAATCCTATATAATATATCGGTGTGCTTCTTAAGATTGATTGTCGACAATATCACTTTCCAACTACATATTTTTTTTTATCAAGAACTTCAAATATTAAAAGAAAGCCCTACAAAAACCGACTCCAATCATCATGAAGCTGTCACAAGCTGTTCGAAAAGTAAAACAAATTCCTCAGACAATTTCCTTGGGGCCGAAATAGAATATCCACCTCTACCAAAAGTATTTTTTTCCCCCTGGTCTCTTGAGGGACAGTGCCCTTACTTTTGGCCAGCGTCAAAACAAGACCATTGAACTGTGTGGAATCCATTAATCACAAAAGGAAGAATTTATGAGGATTACCACAGAATGGGGAAAGAAGAACTGTTTTTTGCTACCACCAACATAAAAAGCCATGGGAAAGAAAATATGACGCCCTTTTTATATATGACGCCTCTTCAAAATATGACGCCCCTGGGCCTGAAAGGCTTTATTGATTAGGAGCTATAATTAATTTATTCAATACATTATGTTCTGGCACAGTTTTTTTTTTAATAATAAAAAGCACCTATTCATGAATTAGGACAAATGTACGGGGAACAACTTTTACCAAGAAATACATTTATTGGGGTACATTCATATTTCATAAAAAAAGTTTTCACAGATCCTATATAATATATCGGTGTACATCTTGAGATTGATTGTCGACAATATCACATTCAAACTACAGGTTTTTTTTATCAAGGAAAATATAAAGCAATATAAATAATTTACAAGTAATTTATTCAATACATTATATTTCTGGGATCAATAATACTATAAAAGCACCTATTGATAAATTGAGAGAAAAGTATAAGAAATAAATGAACATGATCTTTCCGAAGAAATACATTTATTAGTGTACATTCATATTTCAGATAAAAAAATATACCAACTTCTTGAGATTTATAAATTAGGAAAGAAAATATAAGAAAATTAAATGAACACCCACCAATTTATTCATTTGTTTCTGGGCTCAGTTGTTTTTCTTTAATAATAAAAAGCACCTATTGATAAATTAGGAAAAAGTATAAAGGAAAAAAAAATTAACACCTTGCCAAGAAATACATTTATTGGTGGTACATTCATATTTCATATAAATTTTCCCCAAAATCCTATATAATATATCGGCGTACTTCTTAAGATTGATTGCCGACAATATCACTTTCAACTACATATTTTTTTTACCAAGAACTTCGGATATTAAAAGAAAGCACTACAAACCGACTCCAATCATCATGAAGCTGTCAAAGCTGTTCGAGAAAAAGTAAAACGAAACTTCCTCAGACAATTTCCTTGGGGCCGAAATGAATATCCACCTCTACCCAAAAATATTTTTCCCCCCTGGTCTCTGGAGGGATAGTGCCCTTTACTTTTTGCCAGCGTCGAAACAAGACCATTGAACTGTGTGGAATCCATTAATCACAAAAGGAAAAATTTATGAGGATTACCAGAGAAGGGGAAAGAAGAACTGTTATTTGCCACCACCAGCATAATGGCCGTGGGCAAGAAAATATGACGCCCCTTTTTATTTGTCACCTACTTCAACAGATTATGGGTCGAAAGGTATTGATGTCTATTTTTGTTGGCGTACAATCTTTTCACAGAAGTTATTGCAAAAGGGGGATTTGATGAAGTCCCTGTCTGTCAAAAGAAGAGGCGTCTTGAAAGCTCTTAGATGATCAAACAAGATTACTTCATCACACTTATATATACACAATATAAATCACGATACAATATCACAATAATTTACTAGCAATTTATTCAATACTTTATGTTTCTGGGTTCAGTTGTTTTTACTTTAATAATAAAATATACCAATTGATAAATTAGGAAAGAAAATATAAGAAATTAAATGAACACCCTCTTTTCCCAGGAAATACATTTATTGGGATATATTGATAATTCAGACAAAAAAAAAACCCAAAAATCCCATATAACATATCAGTGAACTTTGAGATTGATTGTCGACAATATCACTTTGCAACTACATAATTTTTTTTACAAGAACTTCAAATATTAAAAGAAACCACTACAAACTGACTCAATCATCATGAAACTATCACAAGCTGTTCGAAAAGTAAAAACAAAAAGTTCCTCAGACAATTTCCTTGGGGCTAAAATAGAATATCCACCTCTGCCCAAAGGAAGTATTTTCCCCTCTGGTCTCTTGAGGTCACAGTGCCCTTACTTTTGGCCAGCGTCGAAACAAGACCATTGAACTGTGTGGAATCCATTAATCACAAAAGGAAGAATTTATGAGGATTACCAGGGGAAAGAAGAACTGTTATTTGCCACCACCAGTATAATGGCCATGGGCAAGAAAATATGACGCCCCTTTTTATTTGTCATCTACTTTAACAGATTATGCGCCCGAAAGGTATTGATGTTTATTTTTGTCCACGTACACTCTTTTCAGGAAGTTGTGCAAAACAGGGGACGTTTGTTGAAGTCCCCTCTGTCAAAAGAAGATGCGTCTTGAAAGCTCTTAGATGATTAAACAAGGATTACTTTTTTGCCCTTTTAATTTCTTGTCTTGTTGCCTTTGAGAGAAAGAATTACATACAATATTCTAAGATTAAAAATATAGCGGAAGACCTTCAAGAAACAATCAATATTGTTAGTTTTTAATAAATGTATCTTGTCATTTTTTTCAATTTATTTTTATAACTGAAGACATTAAAAAGTAAACTGACGTCATAAGATGACGTCAACAATATTAATCAAATTGTTTAATAGATTAAAAAAAGACAATGTGCTTCTTTCTATGTTTTATAAAAGGCGCATTATCTAATAATCTGAATAAGATAAAAAAATTTCTACGAAATAAATTCTATAATTGGAATTAATTTTTTAATTAATTAAAAAATATGCGATAAAATTTGCATGCTAAAGGCATGCTAATTTAATTTTTAATTTCGTCTTATTCATTTGCACAAACAACCCTACGGGGACCAAAGACGTTTACTTACTGGCAGATTTCGAGACAGGATAAGTTTTTCTTTTAACTTGGTAGAATTGTCCGGCACTTTTCCCTCCTCCCCGCCCAACACTCTACATTCATGTTACACCTGCACCTATGGTTTAAAGTGGATTTATTTAATAGGTTTAGAAAGGAAAATGAAATTTTAAGATGAAAATTTAATTGCGAATTTAATTTTTTTACGTGTAATATAAATAACATAATAAAGGTCATTATGCGTTTTAGTCAAAAAGTATATTTAATGTAAATTTGCTGCAATATATTTTTTCAAAGGCTTTTATTGAACAGCAGCTATAATTAATTTATTCAATACATTATGTTTCTGGACTCAGTTGTTTTTCTTTAATAACAAAAAGTACCTATTGATAAATCAGGAGAAATAAAATGAACATCATCTTTTCCCAAGATGTACATTTATGTGGGGTACGTTAATATTTCAGATAAAAATTTTTTCCCAAATCCTATATAACATATCGGTGTACTTCTTGAGATTGATTGTCGACAATATCACTTTGCAACTACATAATTTTTTACCAAGAACTTCAAATATTAAAAGAAAGCACACTACAAACCGACTCCAATCATCATGAAGCTGTCACAAAGCCGTTCGAAAAGTAAAAACGAAACTTCCTCAGACAATTTCCTTGGAGCCGAAATAGAATATCCATCTCTACGGAAAAATATTTTTCCCCTCTGGTCTCTGGAGGGATGGTGCCCTTACTTTTGGCCAGCGCCTAAACGAGACCATTGAACTGTGTGGAATCCATTAATCACAAAAGGAAGAATTTATGAGGATTACCACAGAAGGAGAAAAGAAGAACTGTTATTTGCCACCACTAGCATAATGGCCGCGGGCAAGAAAATATGACGCCCCTTTTATTTGTCACCTACTTTAACAGATTATGCACCCGAAAGGTATTGATGTTTATTTTTGTCCGGGTACAATCTACTCACAGAAGTTATTGCAAAAGAGGGGATTTGATGAAGTCCCTTTCTGTCAAAAGAAGAGGCGTCTTGAAAGCTTTTAGATGATCAAACAAGGATTACTTTTATTTTGTCCTTTTTTTAATTGTCTTGTTGCCTTTGACAGAAAGAATTACATAAAATATTCCGAGATTGAAAAAAGAAATATAGCGGAAGAGCTTCCAGAAACAATCAATGTTGTTAGTTTTTAATAAATGTGTCTTGTCATTGATTTCATTTATTTTGACAACTGAAAAGACATAAAAGTAAACTGCCATAATAAGATGTCTGCAGCAATATAACTTATATAATTTAATGGATATAAAAGAGATAATCTTTGTGCTTTTTTCCTTGTTTTTTATAAAGTACATTATTTTAAAATCTAAATATAGGTAAAATCGAAACAATTCTCTACCAAATAAAGACCATCATCAAATTATTTTTTAAAATTAATTAAAAAAACATGCCAAAAATTTTTTTTTAAAACATGCTAATTTAATTTTAATTCTACCGATGGAAATATGAAACTGTAATATAAAAAAAAACTATTTCCAAAATTTCCACATATTATACAAAGTATTGCAATTTTAATGTGGCAAAATTTGTAAAAACGTTTTACTTTTTAAAAATAAATAAATGAATGATAGTTAAAATAAAATATGCATAGCAAAAAATTAATTAAATCAGTACAGATAAATAAAAACTCATAAGAAATAATTTCAAAAATGAAACTAATGGGCATATTCAGTCCAATAAAAATATCCGTACAATATTTAACAGGCAAAGAATTTTTTATTACTAATTGCATTTTATTTATTAAACATTGAGAGACATTTATTCTTTTATTAGTGATGAATAAAATATTTATTTGATTTGATTTACATAAAATTATGCTTATAAATAACCAATATGAAAGTCGTGTTTTTCTTTCAGCCAGACAGTCTTTCATACTTTTATTTCTTTCTAACATTAATAAAATGTTTTGAAAGTATTGCTAATTTAATTCGAAAACATATTGAATTTCCAGGTCTTATTCTCATAAGTGAATTGATGATTTCATCTACATGCATAGGAACATTTCTTTTTTGCTTTTTACCAAAAGAAAGATTGATTATGCAATAAATCATTCCGTAGTCTCATGCAAGAATGTGAATCAATATATAAGCCATTCAAAGTCATATAAGCTTGAATACATTATGCACTGTTCCTGCAATAATTTTTTTTTCTTTGATAATTCAAACTCAAATAACGAAAGCATTCAATTGGCATGTACATAAAATAAAACATATATTAATTTTGGTCTCAACTTTTCATAGATTCTTTTTGTGCTTAAAAAAGAAAAAACCCTTTTTTACAAGGTATAAATGATTAATAGTTATAGTAAAAAAAAAAAAAAGCAAATAATATAAGTTAAAAGTAAGAAATTGTTAACAAAATTTTGAAATCGTAATTATACACTTCATTATTTAATTTGTTCAACATTTTTATATAATTTTGCTTTCATGTTTTTTTTATATTTAAAGTCATAACTTATTTTATGTAAAATCTACTAATAATGTAATTCTATACATATATTATTCTGTCTAAACGTGATGATATTAATTTCCCATTGTAAGATTGATCGCTAACATTAATTGCATTTTAAATCGATTTTTACAGGAAATGATATATTTTTATAATGATACTATTTATTTAAATTACATTGTAAAAATGAACTAAATAAAAAATTTGAACTATGTGGTAATTTAATGAAGGCGTAGCTTTCATTTTTTTTTGGGAGAGGAGGGCAAAGGTGTGGTAAAAGACATTTTTAAGTGAGTTTAACATTTTAAAGTAGATTTTTCCATGGATCTTCTTATTATTGTGATTTTTTTTTGCCATAACTTTATTTCGATAATTGATACTAATTAATCCAATATACAAATGTAATAATAGTTCACAGATAAAGACTGTTACCTAAATTATATTAGATGCTATTACAATTCCTCTCAAAATCATTATAGAGTGGAAATTTAGTAATATCTAATGATATAGTACCGATTTATGTATGTCAGTGATTGTGTTTTTTCACTAGTGAATAACACCATGATGATTTTCATTTTGTATTATACAAAATTAAAACAACATTCTAAACCCAAGATATATCAGGAATAGGACCATCGCTTAGAGACTGCTAGTTGTAATTATATATTTATTTAATTAATTAATATTATTATTATTATTATTATTATTTGCTTTCTCCAGAAATAACCATATAATAATATAGATTTTAGTGAAAATAGATAAGAAAATTGCTTGTTATAGTAAAAAAAAAAATAACCATATAATAATTATGGCACACGCACGTTGATTTATGAGTGATATATGTACTCAATGTCTCATATATAAAAAAACGTTTGCAATGTCAAAAATAAAAATGGGTTAAATAAATATATATTAAGAAAGGGTGTGGTCCCTTCTTACAGCTACACAATTCTCACAAGTAGAATTCATATTAAGAATCAGGATGCCGGCCCTACTCTTCAGCAACGCTTTAGTTACTCACTAAATGATTCTCGGAGGTGGAAGAAAATTGCAAATTACATACCCAAGAACGTTTTAGCGATATTCCATAGAGTCTAAGTGTGGAAATCCAGTTGGCCAATTCACCACACGTATATACTCCTTTTCCAAAAATTTATGTGCCATATAAGCAATAAGTGGACATTGTCTATTGAAGTAAAATAAGAAACAACTGTGTGGTTGAAAATGCAAACTTAGGGGACTTCTTTATCTCATCCCTATACAGCAGAGATAGATTCATTAATAAAAATATAGCGACCTTTTCTTTTTTTTCCAAAATGATGCCTGCTCAGAATCTCAATCCTCAACTGTCACAGTGACCTCTTTTTCCAAATGTTGAAGAACATGTAGTGGAACTTTGATATTCTCCAGATGAAGGTAAGTCAGGAATAATAATGATTATGTTGAACTGAGAATTATCTACCTAACTGTATTGACAGCTTTTGCTGTTTCGATTTCCTTGCTTTAATTGTTTTCATAACAGGAAATGTTTTTATTAACTTTAATTGATTTAAAGTATATGTTACCTTTTATTTTAAAGTTAAGTAACTTTATTTTATGAAATTTTTATTTAATTGATGATATGAAATTTTTAATAGCACACAGAAACTCCAGGGATCGGTATGCCCGCTGCTCGAGAATCATAAGTGAATAGAATGGTTTTCTAGTGATCAAAGTTCCATAGTTGATATTCTTGGTAAAATGTACTCCAGTGCTCAGAAGTGAGAAATACATTGAAGTCAAGTTTTCTTGCAGCGAGACTTCTCTTTCATAGCCTGCTGGGAATAGTAACCGTAGAAACTCGGGCTCCTTGGCAGCAGCGGAGAGTCGGGAAGAGCAAAGAGTTGAGAAGCTTTTGAACTTTTGTTATACTATTCGAAATAATGAAAAATTTTATCTTCATTGGTCGTCATGGCTCTTGGGCAGTTCTCTCTGCAGAATTTTTTTATTTTAAATCTATTACTATAAAATGGATATGACGCTATGTGTTACATTTAGGTCTCATAGAATCTATACTTGAGACCACCTACTTGCATTCGTCATCTTATTATTACACAAAATGTGATTATAAAAATAATAATTAAATAATAATAAAATTTACTCATTTTAAATGTTGACTTTTGAATTCCCCACGAATTTCGGTGTGCTATGTGAGCAAAAGAAAAAGGTATTGTTACGGATCTCCTGAAGATATCTTTTCTGACATGAGCCATTCACACAGGCTCATGCGCTGTTCTTACGTATTTGAAACTTAAGATTTTTATCTTTGTTTGGGAGCATATGTCTTACATTTCGTTCTGTTCTTTTTTTTAAAAAAGTGGTGATAATATGCAAATTCTCTTAATTTTGAGCAGTAGTGTATATACTGTTTCAAACAGGGGTTTAAAATATCACGATATTTGAGACATACATCTGTTGGGATTAAATATGCATGGGTATTAAATTCCAAACTCTCTTTTCTAAATCTTCAAACCTATAAGAAAAAAAAAAACATGCTGTGTTTGAATCTGAATTTTTCGAATTATTATTATATTTTAAATATGTTTCAAATTCATCTGTTTATCTTATGTTGTTTTGTATAACTTCTTATTCTTTAGTCTTAATTGGGGAAATTATACAGGATTTAGTTTCTTAAAAATGTCTATTCTTAAGAAAACAACAGAACTAATTAATGCCTGTGTTTGGTATATATACTGGACACATAACATCATTACATTAAAACACTAGAAGTATTGACGAAAAATATCACGACTAATTTAAATTACAATGTAATTACATGATGGCATTTATCTCATTTGCTCAAAGCGTATCCTAGAAACAATCAATTTCAAGCCATTTAATTCGATACCGTCCAACATCGGTAGTTGTAATTAATTATTTCAGTTTCTGCAAATCAGTACAAGAGATCTGATATGCATTATCTTTCATATTGAAAAACAATGGAGTTTGATAGAAAACACGGATGGTTAAAAGCAACAATTTATAATTACATAACCCTTCAGATGTTTAGCAATGCAGGGCATAAAATCCAGTATCACCAGGGCTGTCACATAGAAATTTAGTTTTAATAGTTGCAATGTAAGTTAGTAAAGGCTTTCATAAAATAATGAAAAATAAGATTTGTAGTGTGCAGGTTGAGCAATCAGATTGTAACTGGGTCTGGTTGGATTGAGATACTTGAGGTACAGATTTGAGAACTCACAGCACAAACACCACACAGATATGGTTGGAAACATAATATTTAACATATTTTAAAACCGATTATTATAGAAACGTGGAAGGACTCCACTTATAAGTCGAAAACCCGAAATTCGGATACGAGCAGGGTGCGCGAAATGTACTTCTTCTCCGGATGAGATTCTGTAGGCCAATTAATGCGTCGGGATGCTCTAAATATATTTTCTTCCTAGATGATAGATTATAAACGAAACGTTCCTCTGCGAGAACGCAAGTTGCTCAATACTTCATTTCGGGAGAAAGTCTCAAAGCTTATTGACCATTTTTCCCAAACGCCGCAAGTAATATTGAAGAAAATAATCTCTAAACCAGAATAGATTTTAAACTTTTTTTTTCAAAAATTAGATTTATGGGTATATGTATTTTTCAAACAAAATATATAATTTAATTTACTGTCCATAAAACTTTTCTCTTTCAAATAAAATAATTATTACAAACATTTCCAGCTCCGCCTTTTCACATTCTTTACCAAACACAAAAGCCAAAATTAATAGATATCAGTGGTCAATTGAATCAGAAAAGAACCCCGGAATACACAACACCAAAATAAAAATAACCCAATAGAATCTGACGGTGGGTATTTGGCTGAGCAAAATAATAATAAAGAACCTTGGTGGCGGGAAAAAAGGAGTGCATTTTCCCGCCAGAAATGTGTAGAATAAAGGAAAGCCGGGAGTTAATTCTCGTGACTACTGATCAATTCAAGGCGGTATGACGTCCACATTCCATTCTGTGAATTGACTTCGAATTCGTCCGATTTCATTGTGAGACATCTTTCACTATGACAGCAAGTATAATCTGGTCTGCAAAGACTTTTATCCCCATTTGGTTTCCATGGTTACTGAATTGATCCCAAGCCTTCTACCTGTGCTTCGGGAATATTTTTATGGATGATAAGTGAGTACAATTACTCGCATCTCGTGTTCCAGTTACGCGAAAGTGGTGAATTGCGATGCGCCTTTGAGATAAATGGTGAGAGGCACAATGCTCCGCGCTGGAATTGTTGTCGAATATATCTGCGAGCATATCTAATAAATATTCGTTTCCCTTCTGTATTTGTTTATCCGGTAATAATCAAGCAGTAATAATCAGTAGACAACTTGTCTCGCTAATAATTAGTAGACAACAACATAAATTTCCATCCTTAACATATTTTGCTTAATAAATACAATTAACAGAAACAGCTAAACTACATCAAAACCTTTTTATATGAAGGTGTTGTAAATCAATTTCTACCTAGATTATTGAGGTTTTAATGTTCTCATTTGCATTTGAAACCAATTAACGCAAGATTAATTATTAATGCTTGGTTAATTAATCAATTAATCAAGTATGCCTAATTGAAACCACATTTTGTTTCAATAAATTGGACACATCCCTTTTATCAAATTGGTACTCATTTAATGAATTATTGGTTCAGTTTTTGAGTATTATATTTATTCATATTTATAAAACAACACTTAAAATTGTAATATAAATGAATTAATTAGTCAAATCTATGATAAATTTTTATTTTAAATTTTACTTTTATTTACTTGTTTATTTAAAATTACGGATTATTTAAAAAATATTTTGAAATTTAAATATAATAATTTCCGCTTTTCATGCACGAGGCCTTTTATTATAGTTATAACCGTATAATTACAAACTATTACAATTTTTAGAAATTTTAAATAAAAAGTACAATAAAATATTACCATATATGCCCGTATATAAGCCGATTCGTGTATAAGTCGAGAGTGAGTTTCTTCTTCAAAAATATTATACAAAAATATTGAAATATATATCAAAATTTAAAACCTGTATATAAATTGAAATATCAACGAATTGAAAATATTATTTCTGTTGCATTATTACTTATAGTATTCTATTATTATTTTTGGTGTACTTTTTGGTACTTTTTCGTTAGGACTGAGAAAATTTCGCCAACATCAAATTTTTAATATTTGCGAAGATGCAGCAAACCAGTAATAGAAACAATATATATATTTTTATATATATTATTATTGATCATCATCAACACTGGTGCAACAGCCCCATGGTGGCTGCCTACTAGCAGATTTCGAGACGTGATGTGTTTTCTTTTTACAGGATATAGTTGTCAGCGCTACGCCAACAGTCAGATGGTTTGGTTGGTTGCTCTACGGTCATTTTGTGCACACCTTGAGGTAATTAGACCAGGACCTACAGTTTAACTTGATTCCGAACCACTAACAAACATCCATGTCACCGCCAACCTGACACTTGTGGCACTGAGCGCCATAGAGCTAGTCACTCGGCCATCAGGCCGATATAAAACTAATATCCCATTTAATTTAAAGTTAGTTTTTATAAAATTGTGCATTATAAACCAAAGAAAAAAAAAATTACTTTTGCGTAGTTATATTTGGAGATTTATCACTTGCATCCTACTAATGAAAAAAGTGCCAATATTTTTAGAAAGATTAATGGATCCGTATATGCCAATCCTCGGACTCTACCTTTAAAAAGTTCAAAGAATTATCGGCTCATAACAGAAATATGAGTTAATAATAATTTGTAGTCTCTGTGAAATAACGTGTTGTTAATAAATGCATTTTATCAAATGATGTGATCTTTCTTTATAATTTCGGAAATTGGAAAATAATGTGTGAAGAAATTTGGACTACGTCAATATTACTCGCAAATTTACTATAAGAACAATTACATTGTAGAAATATATTAAATTTTACAACAGCATTATAGTAAATTTTATTGAATTTATTAATCATTTTCATGAATTACAGTGAAATATCGCTCTTGTGATTTTCAGAAAAAAAAAAAGGAAATTCTGGTTTATTTTTTTCGTAAAAAAGGATATAGTATAAAATTTGTGCAAAATTAATACTGCAAATGAGTTTCCTAACCGAGAAATTAAAGATATGGATTATAAAATTAGAACATGCAAGAATTAGGAAGGAATTAGTTTTTGAAAAGAAATTTATATTACTATTCAAGTTGTGTATTTTTCAACATGTAAGATAAATATTGATTATATTTTATCTGATATTTTGTTCCTTATAATAACAATTTAAACTCAAGATCTTTTAGTTTCCGAAAAGTCCATTCTTCTTTGTTAAAAATCTTTCCTTTTCAAGACAACAATGAACTTTTAAGTTTGCAATAACATTGATTCTTCGAGAGCACTTTCAAACTGTTTCGAAAGACGTCTGTGTTTGTCAATCTCCTTGCAAAACATATTGTATCCGTACAAACAATAACAATATTTCTATAACGAAATACAAACAATGTTTCTTAAGCAAGAACGAATTGATATAAATTTCGTAATAACATAGTGCTTCTTTGAAGAGTCTTTTATTAAAAGTTTAAGCAATATTAAACGTAATCGATAAACTGGAAGAGATCCACCAAAAGAGGACATAATAGATCCAAGAAACTATGTACTTTTATTAAAAATAGGGTTTACTTTGTAAAAAATTTTAATACCTGGTCCTAAATCCGTTTCTTTTTTTGAATTTGTAACAATTGTGATAATAATCAAGCTTCCTGAATTGAATAAATAAATAAATTTGACACAATTAAACAATCTTGAGCCAGACGGATTAATTATCCAGTCTTCTGTCTTCATAATAAAGAAGATCTTTATTATCTTCGTAAGGAAATCAAATAAAGAGACCAGCCCTCCTGAGAGCTATAGGGCAAGTTATAATGAATATCCACGCAAATTAGAAAAAGTTACTTGGAATATTTAGTATTAATTTAATGATATGTTTCATTAATGAGAAACAGTAGAGCGATAAAAGAGGACACAATTCTTTAGACTAAAATTTATGTGTTTTTTAGGGTTCTAGAGGTATAGTTTAAAGTGAGTTAAGTTGAAAAAAATATAAATTTTATCTATTCAATTGATTTTACTACATATTTAATTTAAATCTTTAAGACAGAAACTCTTCGAGTTCAATTATACGTAGTGCAATTTGGGTTTACCATTAATCCTCAGTCTCTTTTCTTTCATTATAAATATAAATGGATAGTTTATTCAATTCCTTCTATTAGCTCACACTCTCCCCTATATATATCTTGTTCAAATATTTCAATCGTTCATAAACACTTTTTATTCCTCCACTCAAGTTCAAATGCATTTTTTTAACTTGTAATGGATGACACTGGATGTTAATACAGTTTTTCAAATATTAATTCAGTAAATAAATTTAATTAATTAATATTATTTTTTTTTAGATTTAAGTTGCATATATCTACCAATAGATGGCGACAGATAAACTTAAAAAATGAATGAAAATTATTTATAAAGGAATTTCTGCAATATAGTGAAAAAAGTAGGAATTGACTTAAATTTTTTTTTCTTATATTGCTTGTTTTTGGATTCTCAATTCATTAGTAATGAATATCAAGTTTTATTAAAGTACAGAAAAGATATACTCTAGAAAATATGTCTGATTAAAACTTAGTAATAGTCCTTTTTACTTTTAGGATTATCCAAATAATTTTCATTAAGAAATTTTTGAATTAAGTAAGATCTTCTACAAACACATTAAGAAAAATAATTACCTTGCATTGTTAGAATTATTGTAGGTGTATATACATTATGCTAGTAAAGTTGTACTTTAGAAAGGTAAAATTTAAAACTTGAATTTTTATAAAATATGTCCTGGGGATATATTTAAAAACTTTCACTTTTAGCTTTAGGACTTTCTTTTACTTTAAGGACTTTTATTTATTTTACCTTCAGGATTATCCAAGTAATTCTTATTAAGCAATTTTTGAATTAAGTAAGATCTTCTATGACATATATTAAGAAAAGTAATTCTTTACAATAATAGTATTATTGCAGGAGTGTGTATAAGTTATGCTAGTGTAGTTGTATTTTATGAGGGTAATATTTAAATTTTGAATTCTTATAAAATCTCTCTCGGGGTTATATTTAAAAAATTTAAAGCTATGGCTTCCATATTTATAGCAACTGTTTTAAAATTGAGGACACTTACCATTTATTTTTGTTAAATAATTTTATTTATTAAAGGAAAAATTTTCTCATACTAATATATTTTTCTTATACTTTTGAAAAAAAAATAAAAAAAATTCTTTAAAATTTTCTAATAATTCTACAGGCGATCCGATGAGCAGGGGTCTCTAAAAGTATTATTGTTTTTAATGGTCTCTATAAATATTAGTGTTCTCTACGTTATAAAATTGTATATATTATATATGGTTTCTAATTATATATCAAATAATAAAATTCTTAAACAAGCTAAACATTTCATAATTGTTCTATTATTTTTGTAAGAATAATTTAAATATGTATTAATTATTTATCATTACATTTTAAGACACATAATAGTTAATTAGTACTAATAACAGTTCCTTTGAAGATTATTATACTGAATACTTTGATGATGATGAATCTGAGCTAAAAAGCAGCGATTAATATATTGCGATTGTGAATTAAACTGAATGAAACACCAAAAATGAAGAAAAAGTATGAAAGCAATTTAGTATAACGGAAATTTCCCTTCTTTGAAACATCCTTTCATAAAAGATAATCACATTCTGTTAAGCGTAAGGACAAACAGCACCAGAAGTTATTTACAATAATTTTATACGGTAAAGATTTATATTTATGGCATTAAAAATGATTACCTTCGAAACAGCATCTTCATTAAAACACTAACACTTCATTTCATAAGACATTTAAAAAATTCGCATCAACGAAGAAATGCATTGCTAAAGAATAACCTAAATTTCCGTTAAAAAACCTTAGGAGAAATAACGAATATTTACAATCATACCTCTATTTGCATATTTGGAAAGAGTGGAAAATAGAAAAGTGTCTGGATTTTTAAACCTTTTTCTGTCAAAATACTTACTCAGGAACGCGCAAATATGCAAAGACACAGAGATGCAATATATAATGCAATATATAAGATGCAATATACACTGAAGTAACAAAAGTCATGGGATATTATCACTACTTTCAGATGGCAGTAGCATCGCGTAGAACAGGTATAAATGCGCAGTGCTTTCGCAAAAAAAAATCTCTGTTCAAGTTATTCATGTGAAGAGGTTTTGATGATGACCGCACGACGTCAAAACAGACTTTGAATGCGGAATGTGATATAAAGCTAGACGCATGGGTCATTTTCGAAATCGTTAGGGAATTCAACATTCTCAGATCCATTGTGTCAAGAGTGTGCTATGACATTTCAGGCATAACATCCCACCAGGGACAGCGCAGTTTCGACCGCCTGCACTTGACGACCGAGACCGGCGACATCTGCAAAGAGTCGTAAATTCTAACAGACAAAAAAAACACTGCAAAATAAATTTAGAAATCAATGTGGGACTTGTTGTTAGAACTTCCGGAGAAAATTTGGCTCTTGGGCTATTCCAGCAGAAGACCAACTTTTTGATGACAGAACGACATCGCTTGCAGCGACTCTCGTGGGCACGTTATTTGGTCCCTAGATGAATGGAAACCCGTGGCCTGGTCCGATGAGTCACGATTTCCAAGCTGTATAGCTGATGGTAGGGTTCGATGTGGCGCAGACCCCACGAAGCCATGGACCCAAACTGTCAGCAGATTTTCCGTAATGGTGTGGGCTGTTTTCATGGCATGGACTTGGTCCTCTGGTGCGACTGGACCGAACATTGAAGGAAGGAACATATTCAGCTACTTGGAGATCACTTGCAGCCAATCATGGACTTCATGTACCCAAACAACGCTTTTTTTATGGAAAATGTACCCTATGTCACCGTGCATTTTGCTTTGAAGAACATTCTGGACAATTCAACGAATGATCTTCCATTCGCCCGTTGAATTTCATGGGATATCGATGAATCTCGTGCCCAGAATCCTGCACCATCAACGCTTTCATACTAATTATTCTTCGAGACAGCATGGCTCAATATTCCTGCAGAAGACTTCCAACGACTTGTTGAGTCCATGCCACGCGAGTTGCTTTTTCCTGGGCGAAAGGTGGGCCGACACGATATTTTATCCCATGACTTTTGTCACTTCAGTGTAAGATTTATTATATATATAAACAAAGATTTCATGCGAGATATTATCACTACTTGAAGGATTTTACAGTACTTTCATAGAAACCTCGTAAAAAAAAAATCAATTAAATGTTATTTATTTATCAGTTTATTCATACAGGCCAAAAACCCCCTTTATGAATTGATTAAACAGGCCTGCAATTTTTAAATATAATTTAATCTCAACCACATGTACTATGTTTAACACAATTGCAAAATGGGCCTGTTTCTGGCGAAAATCGAATATCGAAATACAGTAGAGTAAGTAAAAAAAAAAAAAAAATTATTTTTATCTCTTGTTTGCATTACTCATAAGACGTCTGCAATGAAAACATTTTTGATGGAATTAGCCGTTATTTATATTTTTGAATTTATTTCTTGTAGTCTTTCTCCCATATATATATATATATATATTAATTTCTATATATATATAGATATATATATAGATAGATAGATAGATAGATTATGCAATCACTAATTGGAAGAAGGAACAATTAAATTGTGTATATATGACCAGATATCTTCATAAATTTTCCCTTAAAATGTACCCTATGTCTGTGCATTTCTTGTTTAGGGCGTTAGATTGCTTTTCAATGCTTTGTTGTATTTCATATATCTATGAATCTGATGGATAGAAAATTTTTACTAAATATTCTTAAGGATATGTAATATTCAGATTTTTCCAAAGCAAACTTTTTTCCTATCAAAGCGACTTTTTCCTAACCAAACTTTTTGTTTAAATTTTCTTCAGGTAAGATTTTTTAGTTGCTTGACAGAACTTAATAATTTATTTTACCGAGCGTATTGTTATAAGTACTTTTTTAAAAATTTAAAATCAAGTTGATGCCCTACTTTAATCAACATCAATTAAATTTCATAAGTAAGATTAAAGCTAATGGAGAGATGATATGTATTTGGAAAACTGCCTTTACCTTTTGTTAAAAATACAAAGAAATTTCTTGAATCTGTTTAAAAATTGAAAATCGAAAAATTGAAATTCAAACAAAATTGTTAATAGTAATATTAAAATAACATAACTATTAAAAATAAAAATGCTGGAGTTTTCAAGTTTTAGATTTATTTAAATAATTGAATGTATATCACTTTGTAAATGAAAATTGGGATTTTATTAAATAATTAACTAAAATATTTCCGAAACAATTAACGAAAAAAAGTGTTGATAATCTAAGGATTGTATTAGAAAACTTTCTAGAGATTTCATTTGAATTCACAAAAATCATAAAGTATCTTTTAGAGTTCTGTAACTATATTACCTAGGCGTAGTTTACTATTAATATTGTAGGGATATTCAAATGTGCTGCATTTAAAAAAAAGGGCATACGATTATTTTTTTTAACCCATAACCATTTTTATTTTATTTATTTAATAAAATATCATGTATCAATTACCTAGACATGAAAAACTTCATAATAACAAATAAAAGTTTGTAACCGTGGTTCCACTTACGCAACTATGTTTCCTCCTACGCACTGTAAGAGCGCCCCTTGCGGAGTACAGAAGAAATCGTCAGTGGGCCTCCAGACTCTCGCCAGATAGAATTTACAGCAAGATCGGCGCTACTGCCTCAGAGACGTTTAGTCTACAGTCTCTCACCCCGAGAGAAGATTTAGTTAGCGCAATCATGTGCATAAGTTGGCCTGCAAACTGTCATCATGAGAGGAAGCATATATCCTGCATATAGGAAGTGAGTATAGGAAGTGTATCTCGTGCATCCGATGCAAACCTGAATATGTCTATTTACAGATAGAAGTGGAATCCTTCCACAACTGTATAATTATATGTTTTAAATGAGTTAAATATTGTCTATTTTTAATTGTGTTGTTGATGTTGTGTACGTGCTGTGAAAATAAATCTATGTGTTCTTAAATGTGTGTTCTTCAACTGGACCACACCCAGTTCCAGCTGCATCAACATCCATTACGAGTTTTAATAATTCGTAATGTATTAATGAATAATATTGACTAAGTGATGCTTTCTATTCTTAAAAGTGTTTCATCACAATTAATATGAATGAATATAAATTATCCATTTATTATATGTATTATTAAATTGATAGTTTAAATACAACTGGTACATATTATAGATTTGGTAAGCATAAATATTCTTTATTTAAATAACATAAATTTATTTTATTAGCCTAAATGTTTTTTCAATATCCTTATCATTTTTTTTTTTTACATAAAACAAAAATCTTTTCTTATTTATGGTATGAATTAACATGCAATGTTTTATCTATTAAAAAATGGTTCATTATTGAAAACAAACACAATGATCATTATGAAAATCTATTGAGAATGTTCTGATTTAATTAAAAAATGAAGATTAAAAAAAAAGAAGAAAAAAAGGAAAAACCAAAACAGTTACTACTAATAATAATTGTTTTGGTCAATATTCACTAATAATAAAACCAACATGATCTATTGGAATTCCAGCAAAACGTTTCTAGTTAATTTGGAAATTTGCAACATTTAAGACATCACTTCGGATACTAAAACATTAGATGATTTCCCCTTCAACAAGATATTTATCTCAAGAGATAAAGGTTCGATTAATTCAAGGAGCACTTTGTGCTGGTTAATTTATAGTGATTGCAAGCACTCTGTTATTGTAACAGAATGCTGATTTCCCATCACAACTCTTCCTGTCCGCAATTAATTGAGAGTCATCACCCCAAGGCAACTGTTGCAGACAGTGATCTACGATTAAATGTGAAAGGCAATTATGGAAAAGATAAGTATCCTTCTATCACAAAAATGATATTTCAGTATTTTTGGTTAAGTTACCGGTAACGGTTTGCAAATAAAAATTAAAAAATTTATGTTAGTACATTAAGAGATTTAGATAAACCTCAATTAGTTTAATAATAAAACAAACTATATATTAATCAAAATTGTGAAAATTAATTTAACATCATACATTATTTACTGTGAAATATATTGAATTAATTTTTAAAGCAAATTTTTGTAAGGCTGTCCCTATCCATTTTGTTTGTTAAAAACCAATGTAAGGCTGTCTCCATATTGCCCATTCCCCAATGTTACGCTCATATTACTTCACTCTTGAAAATTAAAATTATGAATGTTGTCATGACATTTTTAGCAACACCGTTTAATAAATATATTTCATCATAAATTTCTATGATATATATAAATATATTGATATTGAATATATTGATTATTGTGATATATTGCTGTGATACAAATATATTTCACTATATATTTCTGTGATATATATATAGTGAAATAAATCTAGATTTTATATTATAGTTTAATTTATATCTATAGAAATATAGCTATCCTCATATTTACTGCTATTTATAATCTTTTATAAAAGTTTTCATGTCATTCTCCATGATAAATTGTTTTTTTTTTGTACATTGTTTAAAATTGTAAGCATAATATATTTAATAAATGGCGTAAAAATCCTAAAGTTACTCATTTTATTTCATAATCCTTTTCGCAAACAAAATCTGACGTTATCCTCATTTTTTTCATATATAAGAAGATCATAGCATCCTGCATGGTTTGTGTTTATTTTTCACAAAAATTAAAGTACAAAATATTAAAACAATTTTAATATGTACCTAAATAGATATTTAAAATAAATATATGTTTAAGTAACTAATTTATGTTATAAAATCGAGTGCTATTATCCCAGTTAATCAGAACAGGGATCAAATCGGGTGTCAGACATTCTTATTACAAAATGAATATGGCCATAATACCATATTATTGCAGCCAAAATCAATTTTAACGAAAAATAACAAAAATTGCAGAAAGGCAAGCAAAATAACCAGCAGAAATGTAAATGTAATTGTATGAATGATTTAATGGTGAGAAAAAAACAACCTAAAGTTATTTATTTCTGTAGGAGAATTTTCTTTTTATGGGTTGTCTTCACTTCAAAAATTGAACATCCGCGAATAAAACCACTCTCTGCTGCCGCATGAAAAATAATTTTATTTTCCATATTTGAATCTTTATTTGCATCAAATTTTATGTAAGAAAATATAATTGTGGGGTTTTCCCAACACTCATTTTCGTGTTGTAATCATATCAACTTGATTCTATGAATTTTAGAATATAGTGACGTAGCTTAACCACAACCTCATCAGAAACAAAAAATGGGTGACGAGACGGAGAAAAAAAAATTCGAAAATTCTAAGTCAGGGGTGGCCAACCCGCGGCCCGCCCTGAATATTTTTCCGGCCCGTGAGATTTATCACACTTTTACAAAATATATTTATTTTATAATGGCTAAAGTAGTGAAAACCAATGTATAAACAATGTGCATCCATATATTCAAAAATTAACTGTCGAAATTATGAGAAAAATTGATTTTAAAATAATAATCTTGAGAATATATAACAGATACTATATTGTCAGTTTAATTTATGAGTTTACAGTTATGATTTTGAAGAATAATTAAATTGTATTCTGCGTACTCATGATGTGCGCGCATCTTGGAATATCTGATATAATATATATTTTTACTTTAAGTGACTTCAGTGACGCAGTGACCATCCCTAGATACGCACAGTTGAATGTTGATAGCAGAGCAAACCAGACTCTTAGTTGAAATCGGTAGTGCTTTTGATTCAACTTACACCTGCGAATCGTTTTTTTCGAAAATGAAATTGACTAAACACAAAACACGATCAAACATAACGGACGCTAACCTGCAATACCCTTTACGATGTGCAAATACCCAAATTGAGATCGATTTGCAAAAGATATGCGAAAGATGGAGAAACAAATATCGCACTAATAAATTAAATAGTTTTTAATGATTTCATTTTTAGTGTTATATATTTAATAATAATAATTCTTTGGGTTGGCCAACCTTTCCAAAGTTCTATTTGGGTTGGCCAACCTTGTTCTAAGAGAAGAAACATGAGCATGCTTATTGATAATAATTAAAAAGAAATCTGTTTAAGTGAAATTTTGTTTACCAACATTCAAATTATAGAAACTACACTGTACTTTTCTCTATATCTGTGAGAGATTATCTCCTAACATAGCACTTAAGAAAATTAATCAAAATATTACTAAATAATCTTTGATTTACTTTAGAATTAAATAAAGTACGATGAGGACAGTAGTGCATATATCCCACTGTTGCACCTGTTTTAATTTAAAAATACACTGAAATTAGCATAATTTTAATTAACAATAAGATTCTAATTATCTTTTACGAATTATTAAATGCTATGAATAATTCCTTAAGTGATTTTTTTATTCTGAAAACACAAATCGTATAAAATAAAAATAAACAAGTAAAATTTAATTAATTCCAAAATAAATATTAGAAATTATCATAACAATGTGCAATATTATAAAAAACTTAATTATCAAAATATATAAATAACAATATACACTCAATGTTATATGATTTTGAGAAATTGCTGTTTAGAAAAATTATTTATTATATCAACACCGAAATGTAAATATCTATAAGAGGTTTGACGTTATTTTCAACATCTTTTTTTTTTTAATTAATGACTTTATCAAACTGTTTCAGAAACTTCAAATTCTTCTCATTTACATCTATTTCTGTCTAAAAGGATTCTGTGATTATTAAATAATGTAAAAAAATTATTGTAGTCCCCCCTAGAATTATTGCAGTCATATTGTTATATTATTACATGTCATTGCAAAGAAAGCTCATTTATATTATCGCATAGAAAGGTACTTTATTATTGCTTAAAAAGCTAAAGTATTTTTTTAACTGTATACTTGTGACTTTTAGAAAAATTTAAATTTTTAATAAGGCCATTTTTAAGACTTTTGGTTTTAATTTCATATGCAAACTAAAATCTTTTAAGAAATCAATGAGCAGTTTTTTTTTCATTTTAGTCAAATACTTTTTCAATAGTTTTTTTCCAAGTTAACTAAAATTTGTTTTCACTTATCAAATAAATGTTTAAAATCTTTTCTAGTCTTTAGCATTTTAAAGAATTTTTATAGATACGATTTAAAAAGCTGATGAAAAATAAAAATATTGTAAATATATTAAAAAAACTCATTATATATATATATATATATTAGAAAATATATTCCTTTATCTTCAAATACTTTTATAGAATGAAACATTCCTTAGTATAATTATAGGGTTTACTTATTAATTATAAGAAGAATGTAAAGGGTTACTGTTAGGATTTTCTAGATTTTAAATCAATTTAAATATTGTTTTCAGGATTATTTAACTAAGAAATTTATTTGTTTTTAATCTTTTCAAATTTGATAACTGTAATTCTACATTCTTTCCAGAAAAAAACGCGTAGCATATTTAACCATGTCATTGATATTAATACATAATATAAATACCATTGACCTATGTCATTTAAATATGTTAACATCATTAATATATTTAAGCTGCACAAAACTACTAAATATCAATATAAATATAAAATTATATTTACTATTGATTTATTCCATAATTTGCTTTGAAAGAGTCAATATACAAAGGATATTTTGTGAAATAGTTATGTTCTGACTTTTTCACCCTATATATTTGCAAATGTAGGATCATGTTTTATATGTATTAAATGGATGTTATTCTACAACTAGTAATTGAAATTATTATTTTTTTATAAATATCATATAAGATTAAATTAACAATTAAATGAAATCATTAAGAAACCTTACAATAAAAAAAAAACATCATTAAAAAATTGCAAAGAATGATTTACTTCCTAGGGGTAGAAAATCTTTTGAAAATCAGCTCCGTTTCATGGCAACGTCATCGTTTCAAAAAAGAAGAGTTAAAAGAAATCGTTAAAAATATCATTTACCACACTTATCACTTCCGTTTCGAAGTCACCGTGATGACTCGTCGTTTATCGATATCATTTATCGATAAAATATTGGTTGAGTCATAAAATCTTCATTAAAAGGATATTCACTTTTTGGATTTTGTTAGTGGACTTAGATTTCGAAAATATGTTAGATGTAACGGATTTTTAAATAATTTAGTTACCGTGATTGCCGATACAAATTAATTGAATTAAAATATCTCATCATTGATTTGCCAAATAAATGCTACTCTAAATATTGTTAAATGAAAGAGATTAAATGAACTATGCGGGTCACACAAATTACTGGGTATAATTACTGATTATAATTTAAGTCCCACTTTCAAAATGCTGTAAAAAAGAACCACTCGTCACAATGAGTTCAAATTTGAACTGAATATTTGAACTGAAGAAGGGGGAAACGGTACGGCATCAAAAAAAAAAAAATAAAAAAGATTTTTTCCCATCCAATTTGATACGACCTTGCCGTGGTGGATGGGCTTTCCACTAACAGTGTTCCAACTTTTGAATGACTTGGAAGTCATTTTCCGTCAGAAGCCGAAACAATCCAGCACATTGAACTCTATAGTTGGTTTAATGTGCAATTCATACCAAATACGTTGTCATTTCGATTCAAAATATCCTGGCAGCCGAATTCACTTTCTTTATGCCGCTTACAAGGGCATCTATTAATGCACTTTGGAACGTTTTTTGATGCCGTATCATTTCTCCCTTCTTCAAGTATATTCAGTTCAAATTTGAACTCATTGTGACGAGTGGTTCTTTTTTTTTTACAGCATTTTGAAAGTGGGACTGTATATAAGGTATACTGTATTATACAGGATGTTTATAATTATAATGCAATTGTATATATATATATATATATATACACTCAAGAACAAAACATTATGGTCACCTGTCAATAACGAGTTGGCCCACCTTTGGCGCGCAATACAGCTTCACCCCGCCTTGGCATGGATTAATACCACCACTTAATACCAGTTAAATTCCACTTCCACCTGATCACGTGCCTTCCACTTCATCCAGGCGAGTACATTGCAAAATGTAGGGGTGGTCATAATGTTTTGGCTCTTGAGTGTATATATATATATATATAGATGTATAGATATTAAAAAGTAATTTTTATAATATTTAATTTAAAATTTGATATATTTTTTTTTTCATGCGAATCATGTTTGTTTAAGCATCTAAACCTAAACTGCGTAATTATAATCACCCTGTACATGCCCTATTAAAAATTACTATTCTTGATAACTTTTTGACATTTTTTCAGATTTAGGTAAACTATTAAAAGATAGAAGACAATCTGTATTTAGTTACAAAAAGATTAAGAAAAATATTTTATTCTAATTTCCTTATTTATTGCAAATAAAATAATAAAACAATTTTGTTAATAACTCGTTAGTCAAGATACAGAGTTTCATATTTGTATTCATTTCTCATCTTAACAAAAAATCATATCATCAAGAACTCAGCATCGGCGAATGTTTTTTGAAGAATTCATTATGCCTTTTTAGATTGCCAAAAATATGTTCCATTTTAAAATTGTGTTGCTAGATAATGCATCCTTTCGAAAAACATTCAGACCTGTTTGGACTAGCATAAATTTGGGAAAAAGCATTCTTAACTAAGAATATTGGATAATTGATTAATAAAAATCATTTCATTAATCAAACATTTTGCACAGCATATAAAATTTGAAACAATTACTGTCATACCATGTCATAAAACAATTTATTTTTCATAATTAAATTATGTTATTAATTTTTTATTGTATGTAAAAAAGTGGCATAAATATTTGATGGATAACTTTTAGAGTTTATTTTAATTTTTTTTTTTGCTTAAGTGGTCTGTTATAAAGTTTCAATGAAGATAAATATCTTGCTGTCTTCATATGTCTATAAATATCTGCTATTGATGAATTGTTGAAATCCGTTAAAAATTATTATGTTTATATTATAATCTATAATTTCTGAGATAGTTCAAATAAATTAATAATGATAATTTAATAAAATCAAAGTAATAATAAATTATATAATAATAAAAACTAATATAAAATGAAAGGAAAGAAACCCCAATAGAAATGAGCAATTCTGCAGGGTTTTTAATTTCTCAAAAGTTTATATTTTCACGAAATCTAATTCGATATATTGTTTAGATTTGCATTATTTCTTTATTTTTTTAACATTAATTTTTGAACTAAATAAAGATTCCGTTTGAAAAATATTTTTTAACATCGACGAATTTGTGTTATTTTATATTGAACATCATTTTTTCTCAATTGACAATGATTTTTCTTTTAGTATTCTGCAATTTGTTTATATCTGCATATTGAAGTTTAATAGCATGTTTCAATTTATTTCTATTGTTTTTAAATTTTTCTTCTATCTTTATTTTGAAGCATGAACATGTTTTTGTACATGCTAAAACATTTATTAACGGAATTTATATTATTTTAATTTTAATTTTATATTGAATTTCTTTTTTCTTATTTGATAATTATTTTTATTTTAGAATTCTACAATTTGTTTATATCTGTGTATTGAAGTTTTAATAATATTTTAAAAATTATTACTATTGTTTTTATATTATCTTTATTTTGAAGCATGAACAAGTTTTTGTACATGCTAAAACATTTACTAACTGAACTTGCATCATTTTAATTTGACATTTTCATATAAATCTATAAAAAATTAAAATTTCTGTGATATTTTCATGATTAAAAGAAGTAACTTTGTACAAGTTCTACAGAAAAGAAGCTATATTTTATTTCTTTTATTATTTTTCTGTTTTAAAGTTTATTATTTTTGTTTTAAAAGATGGTAAAATAGATTAGGTACCAAAGTTTTACGTCCATGAACTCTATCCACAATATCAGGGAATCATATAGTCTGACATTTTTAACCAGTATAAAAATTCACGTCTTAACTCAGCAAAGTTTTACTTTCATTGTAACAACAACATCTTTAATAAACTAGAATTTTGTCATTCAAACTGTTTATTACAATAGCATAAATTGATCGTCTTTATCAGTTGAGATAGTTCATTGGCTTTTCTTAGCACTGAAAAATGATAAAAATCTATCAAATATTTATAAAAGACGTTTAAAATAAGGATATTGGCGACGAGGTAAATTGTTTTTATGCTTAGTCTAGACACTCGCGTTGTCAATAAAAGTGACGTATCGGAAATTGATCGTAGTTCTGGAGTGAAAAGACGAAGATAAGTAAACCTTTCAACTGCGAAAATAATTAAAGGGATGTTTATTCGGTGAATCTTACCTACGATAATGATATTCGTTTGAATGTTTTCTTTTGGCTGGTATAAGTCCAAGGAAAATTATATCAGTGCTATTATTTGTAACAAGCTTGAACCATGACATATAAAAATACAGAAGCAAAAATTAATTTTTAAAAAGAAATAACATTAAAAATTTAACATCTTAGTTGTATATTTTACTTATTTATAAATTACTTTTTTTAGATTTTTAAAATCGCTCCATGTGAAAAAAACAATAGAAAATTTTTTTGCAAAGCTAATAATCTTAATATAATAAACACCCCCCCCCAAAAATCGCTATTTTTAGGTGATCTGATATTCTATTCATATCGCTTAAGGCTTTTCTGCTTCCTGAATGGATATTTTGTTGAAGTTTTTATAATTAAATGCCTGCTTGGAGCTATAATTTGTATTGTTATAAACAATGAATGCAATACTTTTTTTTCATGCTAAATCACAGAATTTATTCGTTACTTTATTCGTTCTTTTGTTTTTTTCATCGTGATTTTTGTTATTATTTTAATGAGTATCATTTTTTATTTTCATTACACCTTCTTGACAAAGTGAAATTTTCAATAATAATAATTTTGTTACTTAAAGAATCACTAGATTCAGGAAACAATACAAAATTTGCAACGATAGAAACCAGAATATTGATATGTGTGCACAAATAGTGTAAAAGTTTCAATCAAGCATTATCAACTTTTGGCATTTATTCTAAATCAATTCATCACTTCACAAAAGAAAATTCTGTTGCATCATCATCCTATTTTCATCGTTAAATGTCATTAGAGTTTATTTTATATTTAGTTTACTTCAGAAATATTTAAATTGAAAAATATTTATTTTAAATATAAAAATATGCAGAATATAAAAATTTTATAGGTAGCATTTAGCCAACATGTGTAAACTTACAAAATAATATTTACCTACTTACTGCAAAAGTAATTAAACATTTAAAGTCATATGTCATCAATACAATTGATAGTCTGAGAATTGAATTTTTGAGAATTTTTTTCATATAAAATATAATAAAGAGCAGTGGCGTAGCTATACCATCTGAGGAACGTGGCACATTTTTTAAATGGGGGCCCTTAAATGCAAATAATTATTAACTTGTATCTTTTTAATAAAGACTACCTAAAATACGCATTATTTTTGGTTGATACTATGAACTTTAATTTAAAGAAGGCATTAAAGTAAAATTACTGGTTTTTTTTAATAAAATTTTTATTGATTAAGATTTCTTTTTCCGGCTTTCTGATCAGCAAAAGTGTCAATGACAGCATCAGAGTTCAAATTTCGGACCATGGAATGTTCGATGGATAGAATACCCAAATTGGTGTAATTTATTTGGTCCCATAAAATATCTTCAATAGGATTTTATCAATTTTAATTTCGAGAATGATCGCTTAGCACCAACCGTAGTCACAGGAATTGTTACAAACAACAGAAATTCGGTTCTCACTTCAGGAAAGCTTGAAGACATAAAATTATTCCTCATAATTAAGAAATTTAGTTTTGTGGAAGAAGACTATTTATTTCATGTATAAAAGTGGAGCAAAACTGAGATTTCTCTAACAAATGAATTTAAAAATGTTCCAGTGGCATATGGGAATTCTACACTTTTATTCTCTAAGTGCCTATTCATGAACCAGAAATCGGGAATTCCCCGCAGCATCCGGGATTATCCGTGTAACTAACTATTTCTATTACTACTACTACCAGATTCAATACATTTTTCATACAAATGAATATGTTTAAAATCTTGATACACATTTTTCTTAATTTACCACTTTAGTAACTTAAATTTATTAAATACAGAATTAATAAATTTTACTTTTATTTCGCAATAATAAATATCAGACCTTTCCTGTACGCCTACATCTCTGCTCGCGCCAGGACCAGTGGCAATTGCCCGTCTTGCAACCCTATTGTTACGCCACTGGTAAAAAAGGATTTCCTTTAATTGTTAGTAACAACATCAACAGATACCTGCATTGTTGTGAAAGAATATGGAAACGATAGCATTCTATTAGATTAGATTTAAAATCAAATTTTCCGTTACTGTATTAATATTGTTACTGCTATTCGTGATTTGTATAATGAATAGTGATATTTTATGTTGACATTCGAAATTAAAATTTGTGAAGCTCCGTTTTTGGCGATTACCCTCCCCCAAAGTTTGGGAAGCACTGAGTAAAAGTATGCTTTGATAGAGTATACTACAACGTAATTGGTACGTACATTGGTAAGTACGCTATTAGATATACTCGTGTTCAAGTTACTATTTAATATACTTTGTTACATTGCAATGTTAAGAACGCCATTTGTTACATGATATGTTGTAATAATACCATGTGTTAATATGCATGCAAATAGTATGTGCCTATGCACACTGTTACTTCTCTGCTAACATATAAAACAAAAAATCAAAAAATGTGTGTTATATTGACAAGTTGGCAAATAAAAGAAATTAAATGTCCCCTGAAATAATTTTTTTAATCATAATAACTAGTAAACTACATCAAATGTTTTTAAGTCAAAATGAAAATGATTAAGAAAAATATTATATCGTAATCTTTCTAGCAAAAGTAATTTACTCTCTGCCTTGATAAGTAAAAGTTAATAAAAATAATTTTAAAAAACTGAATACTTTTTATTTGGAAAAATAAATCCCAAAAAAGACTGATGTAGCACCTAGTAAGAAGAAGAATCTTTCAGGAAATCAACTGGGCGCAATGAAGATTTAATCAGTTCCTTTATTATTGCAAAAGTTTTCATCTCAGTCACTGTCGTTCCCATAGGACAGCACACACAAATAACTTTCTTAACGCTCGATTGATTTCAAGTAACTTGCTTTTTTACTAATTTGCCAGCAGAGCGTTATGGTTTTGGTGTAGACTTTTTTTTTAATAACATGCATAGTATTTCTTTTGTAGTACATTATATTTTTCTGTTAATTTTCATATATAGCATTGGGTAGAAATATTTGTTTTATTTTGTGATATTGTTTTAGATAATGTGGTTTTATTCAACGTGGCTTTGTTTTTCCAATTATATAAATCAACGTTTAAAAAATTTATTTCAGCTTTACTAATATCATTATTGTACATATTACTATTTTTGTACTTACATTTCTGGACAAATGTCTATTAAAGTATAAAAGTGTCTAATGGATGATAATTATAAATATTTTTTATACCTATTACTTCTTTTAAAATAATAATTATTTAAAATAAAAGTACTTTTGGGATTATTTAATTAATAGTGTAATCATCCTTTCTCCTCCACACTGGCAAGAGCGCCCTTTTGGACGTTCAGAGCTAATGGTCAATAGGTTTCGCGACTCTCCCGCGAGAGTAGCTATAACGCGCCTCTATTGAGAAACGCTTAGTTTATAGTCTCTATAAACTTAAAAAAAATACATTTAACACAACCCCATGTTAGCTGTCTTAAAAGACTTTCTCCGAAAGGAAGTAAACTGCACATCCTGCGCGTAGCTAAGTATCGCGATTTTCGGTTTAAAAGCGGTGCTCTTCCTCTTTGAATCAACAATTATATGTCTTAAAATATGTTAATGTGTCTTATATGTGTTGAATATTGTATTTCTAATTGTATGCGTGTAGTATTTGTGCCTGATAAATAAAAAGTTGTGAATTCTCCAACCCGTGCCTAAAGTATTATCACAAACTCCAACCACATCCGGTTACAATCTGGTTGCCACATCTACACACTATAATTGGAGTAATGATACTAATCACGAATGTATGAAAACAAGAAAAATGTTGTTTTTTTTTTTTCTAATTTACAAAGTATTTGTGTTATTTTAATTTCGTCTAAAATAATATTCATATTTATTGCTTTTATTTCTTAAAAAAATTGGCAAATATAGATAATCATTGATAGAATATATCTTGAAAATGAATATTTTAGAACGCGAATAATTTTCTTTCATATTCAC